>WUQG02090593.1:0-26377 GCA_011317285.2 Androctonus mauritanicus | reverse complement strand
CTGGTGTCATCTTAAGGGATTTTTTCCGCTCTTTCCGAATATGTGCTTATTTTGCATGTAGATCTTTCAGAAATCTCACAAATGTGGTTTTTTTGGAATTGCCGCATTTTCTCTTTTTTCTGCTGTAACTGGGAAACGGCTAGAGATAGGACATGGTTGATACGGTTTTTTTTGCTCCCCATGAGCTGTTCTATCCACCCTTTTCGTTTGGCAGATTATGTCAAAATCACCCTGTATAGCTTAATGTTTGTATGTATGTATGTCCTGTTTTGAAACGTACTTTCAAATTAGTTTTGATGTTGAAATTTTGCACATAACTGAATAATGCTATCAACTTGATGGGAAAAATCTGAAATTCATGATAAGTCCCCTGAGACAATTATTACTGTTACTTTTTTTGGAGAACAGAGACCGCGAACTTTTTCCGCCATAGGTCGTTTTGTTCGAAAATGGAGTCGCATACAAGAGCACGAGACAGACCAAAGAAAATTGAAAGACGAAAACAAAAAAAACACCAAAATGATGCTTCTAGAAATCGTTTCGAAAGATCTTCTGAAGGTTTAGATGAAATTCAAGTAAGACAGAATGAGGAAAGAAACGCTAGATTAAACGCGATGCGCTCGGCCGTCACGAAAAAACATCCAAAGTATCTAAGGGTGAAAGAGCTGCTAGATTACAAAAATGACCTCTCTCGCCACAAGCAGAAGAATATACGCTCAAAAGCAGCATCTGTGAGGCTACGCTTTTGAGCGTATATTGTCTGCAAAATTCTGCTTCTACCTATAATCCATCTATATTGTACGAATCAGATACTGATGGAGTGATTGGGTTCATGTCAATAATATGTTGTCACTGTAAAGCTCTTAGATTTAGAGATGAGAATTCAGGAATTACTTTTAAAAATTTAATAGAATAAGATTTATCTTTCAAATTCTATTAAATTCATTTGTATGTGCAACAATATGAACGGGTACTGTTAGTTATAAATAATTTTGCTTTCAAACACTAATCAAATTTCAACAAAGTATGAAAAAAATCTCAATGTTTGACAAAGTGAATTTATTTTTTCCTGCTATTTCATTGGAAAGAGGAAATTTTGAACTACAAGAATAATGGATTTCCAGATTGCAATCTGGAACTTTTTGAAAATTAAATTGCACGAAATAGAATGACCCAAATTGAAAATTCAGTTATCTCTGTTAAAGAAATCAATAGTGACATCATTCATCATTGTATTCTGGTTTTCTTCTCAACAGATGATGCGCTTTCCATTCTATAAGAATACTAACAAGTAAGTTGAAGGCGAAACAAGCCCTTACACAGGCTGTCCAGTCGTGTTGACGGGTCAAAAGGATTGTTAAGGATGGAATCAACGGAACGGTCCCGGATCCCATGAGATATATTTTCCAGGGATGGATTCCGACACTCGAAGCTGGGTCTCCCAGTGTGGAAAATCGAAGCGTTTCCACTCGGCCAATCCGGAAAGCAACTCTTTCATATCATTATATCAGTGATATAGCAATGATACAACACATTTGAAAGTTCATTATTTTTGCTTACCGGTAATTTAATTGGATGGCCGCAGTTAAAAGTTCGCTTAGAACAATTCGAGTCTCGGGTCACAATCCATGAAAATATTTATTACGAGATCGGGCCTGGGCCGTCGAACCTCGTTCTCATAAGCCGGCTGTTCCCTCCGCAGGGGTAAGCAGTCTGTGAAGGGCTTGTTTTTCCTCTCCACTTACAATGCTAGTATTCTTACTGAGTGGAAAGTGGCGTCATCGGTTAAAAAAAATATTTTAGTTATTTATGATTAGCCTATTTTCAATTTAACAAATTCTCAAATTTCCTAATCAATATAAATGTTTATTTGATTATTAAATTATTATTTATGAATTTTTATTTAAAATGATTTTGCCAAAACAAAAAACATTCCAAAGATCGAGTCCAATTATATAATTTTAGTATGCAATGATGATAACAGTTTAGTGAACCAACAATTATTGACTACTTATTCATTAAATAATCATTTAGTTTTATATTAAACTACAGTATTAACTATTAAGCTGAAATTTTATATTATTCTTTGAAAACAAAACGTTTATTTTCAACTTGAATTCTATATCAGTGCACATTTTTGATAATCATATTTATGTTCATATATTGTTGATATAAAATTAAAGAGAACAAGTTTAATTTATAGGTTTATTCATAAAATTTTATTATTTCTATTAAAATAATCTATGTAATTGTCATTTTTCTCTAAATGAGTGACACTAATATTAAATATTGAAATTATTATTTTAAAATATAATCTTTATTAAAAATTAAAAATTTATTAAAAATTAAAAATTAAATTATTAAAAATTTATAGAAAAATATTTTTGCTTATAGAATTACACAACTCATAGCATTTGAAAAAGTGCATGCATTTATCAATAAAATTTAAACAGAATTTATATTTATTATTAAAAATATATTGAAATGTTCACTTTCAATTCATCAGTTACATCTGTTTTAATCATTAGTTTTAGAATTATCGACACAATAGCATTTAGGTATTACATTATAACATATACTATTTTTTATTTTACATTCTTCCTGTCATAATCCAAAAGCTATATAATCAGGGCAAGGGAGATCAACGCTTTTTGTGGAACAAAATTGTCCTGTATATTAATAGAAAAAAAATTAATTAAATCATTAATAAATATCTAAATCTATATTATAGCAAAATCATTTACCGTTGATGAATACCAAAGCAATGAGGAGTAACAGCTTCATATTTCTATTTTCCTATGGATACAAATCAGTTTTTTAATATGCTATAAAATTGCAATAATAATCAATAATTAAAAAATTTTCTCATGTAAGAAATTCCCTATATTCTGATTTTCGGTCAACTGATAGCTTGCGCAGTAAAGAATTCGCTTATCAACTTCAAGATTTAATATTCAAGTCCAGGTCCCAACCTCCAGTTAAAGGGGTTGTCTGTGCTTGTCCTATTGAATCCCATCCTTAAACGTTCTACTTCACCTCCTCATGCATGTGGCCTGTCTTTAAAGGGGTCTAAATGAGACCACTATTAGGTAAAGAATATCCAAATATGATATGGTGGCTTAACTGAAACTACATGGTGGCAGGATTGCCAACTGGTATCGCGTTGGCGTGCCACGCAGGAGAACCCTGGATACAAACCTGGGTCGTCTTGCATAGACCCATATTTACGTCCTGATTCCGTCATCTCTTGAAAAGTTTTTCGTGGTCGATCCGGCCATCCAATCCTTCATCGTCGTGCCCCCTTCCACAGGTGTCCGTGCAGTCCGTGATTGGAACTGGCCCCGCCGCTTAGTAATTTAACTGATTGGAAAGGAGCGTAGAAATACAAAAGAAAACAAACTGAAACTGACCTACCCTAACCTGATTTCGCAATTATTTTTCAGAAGGATCTTAAAACTTATTGTTCTTCATAGTCTAAAACAATATTTTGTGTAAATTCCAATTATTAATATAGTAGCGTTTCCTTCTGTGTTCATTATCAACTATATTTTGAATAAAATAGTTATTTCATTGCAAAATTAAAAAGAAATAGGTCTTTTCAATGTATGAGTGTAAAAAGTTGTCAGTTAAGTGCTATTCCGATAACATATATCTAAGTTTTCATATTTTGTATATGCGAATAGAAATTTCATTTTTATTTATGAAATTGTACAAATGGAAAAATCATCCAGTATGAATAACATTAAAAAGAATAGTCAATATAATTTAATAAGTAGGTGTTATCTTGTTATGTTAATCAACAGCTTAAATGTTAATGGTTCCAACATTATTTTTGATAATTTCTAATTATATTGATGCAGGTTATTAAAATTAAGAAAGTAATTCTTAAAAAACATATTCAGCATATAATATGTTTTACGAAACAATTTTCATAGCGATGTAATATTAATAATCAGTAAATATGATTCTGAAAATAATAATAATAATATAGAGAAAATTATTTTTTTATATATTTTTTATTTTCTTATTAAATATTAAAATATTCTGCTAAGGATTGTAATTTCTATAAACATGAATAAAAAATTACTTGCATTCATCAATTTAAAGTTTTACAAGTTCATTTGTGAATAGGTGATCTTACTAAACTTAAATTCTTCTGCACAGATGATAAGAGTTGCTTGCATTGACTAACAACTCAAATATGGATTGTTACTGAACACTGCCATCTTAGGAGACATCTTCCTTCAATTCGGATTGCCGATATTCCAAATGGAGAATGTCGACCAGATGGCAGCATTATAAAATAGTCGCTAACCCCCTTAACTTGGAGATCTGGTTCAAATATGTGACCCATCCCTCCAGTTTTTCAGATGGGCCCTTTGAATTTCATCTTTCAAACTCCTGGTAATAATCTCATCATGATTATTGCTTATTTTTCCCGAGTTTCAAAAGTAGATACGACCGGATACGAAATATTTCCTGTGAGATATGATGGCTTAAGAAAACTAATATAATTTAACATAACTATATTGTGGAGATCAAAGAAAATATAAAGCTCCTCTTCTAAATTTGTGAATGTGCTGTTCATGCAAATGTATGATCTTCTAGAATTGTTTTTCCGTGTATAAAAAGAACTTTTTATGACCTATTTTGAAAAATATCGTCTTTCATGTGGTACACCAGATTTCTGTCAGGACAATGTTACTAGAGTTGTGCAATAGACCACTGAATGGCGCTGTGCTAGAGCTTTCTGCTGCCCCTTATCCAAATTCTAATCATAGATACTATCTCACTAAATGTTCCATTTAAAAAACAACACATTTGACGACGAAAAATTATATATGTTGATTGTTTTGTTTTTAAAATTTTTCTCTTTATAATTCAATAAAGAGAAAATTTTGAACATTTTTTTTTAATTAATGTGAATATATTCACAAATTTCACTGCTTTAATTTTAAAAATATTAATAATTTATGTTTCAAAATATAAAGGAAAAACAATTCACTTATTAATAATTCTTGGTTCTTCCAAATTTAATATTTAGAGTGTTGTCAATTTTATTTATAAGTATCATTACTCACGGAACATTAGTATATAAATATAAACCCGTTCCATGATATTGATATTTAATTGTATTTTTATAATGAAATTCAATATCAATAATATTTACAGCAAAAACAAATTTATTTTTGGTTACCTATCGATATATACTGCACAACCTAAGTACCTATCGATATCTTATTTCATTACTAATGTTTTCTATAATAAAAATGAAGAAGAAAACTTCATCTAGTTTCGTTTTAATTAATGTATATTATACATATAATAATAAATTAACTGCTTTTGTAAGAATGTGCGATCATGTTTTTCTATCGATTTTTAAAATTTCACACAATCGATTTTCTCAAATTGTTTTTATACGATGAATAAATTCTACGAATATCGAATTCCTATTTGACTAAAAACATTTTATGGTATTTCATTTTGCACATATAATAGATATATTCTTGCACATATAATCCTGTGATCAGTAAACAAGAACATAAATTTAATAAAATTTATTCTGTATCTGTTATCAATCAATTTAAATATCGTTACGAATATGAGAAACTTATCAATGACGCATATCAAAACCATCAAGAAGAAATTGCTTCATTTTTCTCTTATAATTATGTACTACAAAATCTACTTACAGTATATTCTACAGTTATTATAACAAATTAAATCAAATATTGTATTAAATTATATTTTAATAACTCACCAGCTTTATTCGAAGTTTATGGTCAGTATGCGTTTTAAATCCAGTTTATATATAGCTTGACACAATTGAAAAGTTATTGATTTGTCATATAAAATTAAACTAATCATTAATATTATTTATTTTTTAAATAATAATAAAAAACCAAATGTCACTAATGCAATGAAAAATGAGGTTACATTAGTATCAGTCAATTGGTGTCAGTAATGTGACATTATATTAGTGCCAATAAATTCGTTTAAAAACAGCAGGTTCCAACTAAAGCAATTTTTTTTCTTTAATTCAATAATTTAAAATTGTAGTTAACATGATATAAACAATAAAAAAATTTACGATGATATTCTCATGAAACTTTTGTAGTAATTTATTATTACTATACAAAAATTTACGATTACGATTACGATTCGTAATAAATTTACCAATTTATTAAAACTAATTAATGCATTCAAAAATATTGTAGGGATAGTGCAAGCAGGCTTGTAAATACCTTTCAGTAAATATAATTTTTTTATCAATATTGATATGTTCTATAATTAGTTATTTATTGGCACAAGTTATATTTACAGTAATTTAATTATTCTGGAAGGAATTATTTTAACGATTCATCAATCTTGAAAGTTTTTTAATTTTATAAATGGTAATATTCCTCTAAATTATTTCTTAGATAAAATTAAATTTAATAATCCTTATTACTGAACTAGCCATTTTAATGTAAAATATAACGCTCTTCTCTGGTTACGAAAATTCATATTTATCAGGGTAAAATTTCAATTTTAAATTTCACAAAATTTCAAAGATACTTTGGCGATTTTAAACAATTTGATAACAGAATGGTATATCAACGAATGTTATATAAAATTGCACATTCAATTATCCTATTATAGCAGCATTTCAAGATGGTGACGATTAAGCAAAAAACCTCGCTTTATAATCGGAACTTATTGTTCGAATTTGTTTAAATAAGAAACTTCTAACTTATGTTATTAGTGAAATATGATACAAAATCTAATATATGAACTTATTTCACTAGTTTTTGGGGCAAAATAATAACAGTATTTGAGGTACGAATAAAACGATTTACGAATAAATCTTCCACTTGAAATAAATTTGTGGAAAATCAGATTCATAGAATGCAGTTTTTGGATAATTTGCAAGGGCAACATCTTTAACCGCATTTATAATTGAATCAGAATAAAAACTGTCGTTAATTGTGATCTATTTTCTTCACTACATCATCTTAACTCTGCTGACTGGGCATTTTCTCCCTGATGCGCATTTCTGGACTATTTATTTTCCTCATCGAAATCGAATGTTCATAATCTGGAAAATATGCGTACGAAATTTGATTAAGTTTGGTTCAATAGATTCTTCTCTATCGAACTGTAAACACCTATTCTTTAATTATGGCTATCGTACAGAACAGGGGTCTCCAAACTTTTCTCCGTGAGGGTCATATTGTATATTTCAGCACTGTTCAGCAGGCCGCAGCAAAACAAAAACTCTAGGACTAGATAAACTAGTTTTATTGAAAGTAGATAATAACTGATTATAGATTATGTGAGATTAAATTATCCTATATTAATGACAACGTACGCTGACACAACAGAAAATTTTCATATTTTCATCGCAGATTATAATAAAACTATTAATGTGAATGATGTGTTTTTAAAACTTGTTAAGTCAAGTTCAAATTTTGAAGTGGTAATTACGAGTAGCAATTTCAACTGTTCATCAGCTAAATTTGTCCTATATTTTAACTTGATATATTTCATTCGAGAAAAACTTTGTTGGCAAAGATACGTTGTTCCAAATATAGAGATAAATTTACAAGCAAATTTCTTCAAATTTGGAAACGGTTCAGAGTTAAAAATTTATAAAAATCGATCAAGTTTCCTTCCTTTGTATTAATACACAAGGAAAGAAACTTGATCTTTATTATATTGATTTACCTGAAGTTCAATATTTTCCACTTGAAGTTGATTTGTTACAACTAGTAACAACTTAGCCAAATAGATTTTGAAACAATCTTATTTCCCAATCATTGGCGTCCAAATCAGAATTTGCTAGCATTGGCATCCAATCTATCAACACCCAGGTTTTTTTTTTTTGCGGATTCTTATTGAAAAATTAGTCCAATTGGCGGGCAAGATAATATCATATCGCGGGCTAGATGTGGCCCGTTATATCAATATGATTTTATCCAGCTCGCCAACTGCACTAATCATCAGTAGAGGCACATGTATTATATTTTGGATAATTTAACTGCAAAATATAGCGTCTTCAAGCCCTCAACAGATCTGTTTAAAGTAATATGTATTGATGACCCTTTAAAGGATTCAATTGTAAATAATTTTTAAAATCTTTACTGTAACTTCGTTTATAATATGGTTGTACATTTATCACGCATAATTACAAAATGGTTAGATTACCTGCAGAATTACGTCTCCATGTATGCTTTGTATTACATGCAGCTCATTATAAATTGTTTGAATTATATACGCCTACAGTTTACTTTCATATTTTTTGGTTTTGTTTTTATTTTATATCAATTACTGACTGATTTAATAAGTTTAAAAATATTATAAATATAATATATATGTTAAATATGTCAATAAATTAATATTACTTTTAAAATTTATATATCATAAAAAATACGAAAAGGACCAAAACAAACACAAATAAGTATGATAAAATTTATTTATTATTAGTGTAATTTATAAATGAAGTTTTAATATTACACTTATCTATTTTTTTTTTTTTTTTTTTTTGTTATTTGCTATTTGCATAAGCTCATGAACGTAAAACAGATTAATATTTAAAGACAAAGTTACTTTTGATATATTTTTAAACATTATTTCAGATAATTATAATATGCTTACTTAGCATGAAACTGGAGTTTTTTCGCTTATTGTATTTGTTCAAATTTTATTTTACCAACAGAAATAATAATCTATATACTGTATATAAAGCTGAATGTTATGTACGTACGTATGTATGTATATATATTCATGTATGTCCGATGTTGAAATCGTAGTACCAAATGAAGTACGATGTTGAAATTTTGCACATACTCGTGCAATGTCATCAGCCTGATGGGAAAATTCGGAAATTCGTGATAAGTCTCCTGGGACAATTATTATTATTATTATTATTATTATTGGAAAACACAGACTATGAACTTTTTCCGCCAGAGCTCGTATTGTTCTGAAATGGAGTGGCATATAAGAGCACGAGGTAGACCGAAGAATATTCAAAGAGGAAATAAAAAAAAAACACGAAAATGATGCTTCTAGAAAACGTTTCGAAAGATCTTCAGAAAGTTTACAACAAACTCAAGTAAGACGAAATGAGGAAAGGAACGCTATGTTAAAAGCGTTGCGCTCGGCCGCCATGAAAAAACGATCCAACGAATATGAGGGTAAACGAGCTGCTAGATTACAAAAAATGACCTGTATCTCCGTAAACAGGAAAATATACGATAAAAAGCAGCAACCGTACGGCTACGTCACTGGAGTTGTAAGCAAAATTTTACCTAAAATCCATCTGCATTGTACGAATAAAACACTGATGTAGTGATTGAGTCCATGTCAGCAATATGTTGTCACTGTAAAGCTCTTAGATTTAAAGATGAAAATTCAGTAATTATTTTAAAGATTTAATAGAATATTAAATCTTATTATTATTTAGAATATTTTATTATTTAATAGAATATTATGTTATATTATCATGGCAGTTTTTTGTCTTTAATGTTATACAAGAATAATAATAAATTCCTGATAATTCTTCACTAGTGCAAGCCGAGTTCTGAGTGTGAGGACATAGCAAATATAATCCCATATTATTTATCTTTTCAAGTTCGAATAATTCATTTGTATATGCAACAAGGTGCACGGGTACGGCTAGTTATAAATAATTTTTTTTTTCAAACACTGATCAAATTTCAACCAAGTTTGAAAAAAAAAAAATCTCAATGTTTGACAAATTGAATTTAATTTTTCCTGATATTTCATTGGAAAGAGGAAATTTTGAACTACAAGAATAATGGATTTCGAGATTCGAATGTGGAAGTTTTTTAAAATTAAACTACACGAAATAAAATGACCCAAATTGAAAATTCATCTCTCGTTATTAAAGAAATCATTTTCATTGGATATAAAACATTAAAATATTTAAAATTTACAAAAAAAGTATAAATTTTGTAACGATTATTCTAATTTAATTAAGAATAGAGAATTTATTAAAAACTTTTGTTTATTTAAACTTTATAGATTAAAGTAGAAATTTTTTTATTTTTCGTAACAATATATCATTTTTAAAAAGTTAGTATAGGTATCACAATCATTATCAAAATCTAAAAAATATTCAATTGGTATAAACCAAAATATCTGATAAAATATTGCGCAAAAGAACAACTGTTAAAATTCCCTCAATTATTTATTAAGCATTAAAAGATAAAATTTAGAATATATCTGTTTCATTTCCATATGATTCAACACGCACATGGAGAGATTGCAACATGGCAGTTTTTTGTCTTCAATCTTATGCAAGGATAATAATAAATTTCCCATAATTCTTCATTAGTGCGAGCCGAGTTCTGAGTGTGAGGACATAGCCCATATAAACCTATGATTTGTAAAAAAGAATCGAACTTTAATAAATTTTATTCAATATCAGTTATCAATCAATTAAATATTCATATAAATATAGAAATAAACTTAGCTTTCAGGCAGATCAAAGGCATCAAAAAGGATAAAGGATAAAGGATAAGTAAGGGGGCGCTTTACATAATTTCGAAACCATTGGTTTATCCAGTAAATATGCTTATTCAACCTGTTCTTGTTATATTTTTTTAATTTTTCGCCAATAACATTTAATTTGTTATGTGTTTCTGGTATGTACGATTTTAATTAAAATTATCGATGTTAAAAGAAAAAAATAAATTACGAATACCGAAAATATTAAATTTTTCATATTTAATAGATTTCATTTCCATATTGCCAGTGGGTAATATGGGAAGGAAACCTGCCAACCGTTAAATATCAGCATAGTTTTCTTTTCCATAGCTCATTTTTTTAATATATACAGATTTAACTTAAAATTATATATTCACTATTTATATTATTATATAAATAAACTTTGACCTCAATGGCTGAACCAGTGTTGAGTGCGTTATGTTACCAATGTGAGACTGAGGTCAAGATAACTGAAGATGGTTTTTTGTGTTACGGTTGTGATTCACGTGTTCATTTTGACTGTTCGGGTTTATCAAGAGTGAATTATCTTAAAAACAATAAGGATAGAAGAACAAAGGTACGGTGTTTGAGGTGTTGTACTGGTAATTCTTTATCTTGTCTGGGAGGTGAGAGTACAGAGGTACAGTCAGTTGCTTGTGATGAATCTAGTAATGTTTCTGAAAACATAAACATAAAAACTATTACGGATAATAATAAAGAAAAGAATATCTTATCTTTAAGTGATAATATTGAGCAAGTTGATAGTGCTGAAGAAGTGACAGAATCAAATGATCATCTATTAAATACTATGGTCAATGAGGCTGTCAGAAAAGCGTTAAATCCTTTTTTGGAACATATTTCAGAAATACTTAATATATGTATTTCTAATAGCAATGATGTAATGAATAAATTTCTTAGGAAAATAGACAGCATTGAAACGACACTTGAGGCACACTCGTCTGATTTAAAATGTGCCATAAATTATTATAGAGAGGTTAAACAGACAGTACTTGATTTAAATGACAAATATGATGAATCTTTTGAGGTATTGAAGTATAGCGCAAAGAAACTTGATGATTTAAAGTCAAAATTTAATAATTTTTATGTGGATTATGGGTTTATGGGTTTAAAGAGTGATCATTTAGAAAATGAAAATAGTGATAAAGCCAACGGTCAGTTAGAAATGAGAAAGAATAAAAATGTTTCGGATACAGTAAATAACAATATATTTATTAATGGTGAGAAAGTAAACCAAAGGTTGGGAATGAACATAATTGATCGTCAACGTACAAATGGTAGTTGGAAAAGTTTTACTAAATCATCTGATCTATTGGTGAATAAAAGTGATTATAATTATGTGCAAGATGATTTGAAGGACTTACAAAATAATGATTTGGATTTCGTTAATTGTGAGATAGGTTATGTTGTTGATGAAAAAAAATGTTTAAATAGTGATATCTGTTTAGTGAAGGAAAAACCAGATGCGACTGGTGTTGATGTGCTGGAATTAAATGAGAATACCAAATTAATTACTGGAATTTCGTCACGGGTGGATGTGCATGTTGTGGATGATGAATACAGGGGTAATGGGCAATTAGATAGCCCGCCTATTCTCAGAATTACTCCGTTTAGATCTACAAA
The DNA here is from genome assembly GCA_011317285.2 of Androctonus mauritanicus. NCBI lineage: Eukaryota > Metazoa > Arthropoda > Arachnida > Scorpiones > Buthidae > Androctonus > Androctonus mauritanicus. The sequence continues at coordinate 14,245 of WUQG02090593.1, read as the reverse complement.
CAGGGAGAAAATATTTATTTCAAGGTTGACCTATGAGACTACTGTAGATGATATAAAACTATACATAAAACATTTCTTTGGAATAAACGCTGAAATCAGACGACTTAAAACGAAGTTTGACACATATTCGTCTTTTCTAATTTTGATCCCTGGTGAATGTTTGAATGATGTGTTAAATGTTGAGAAATGGCCTAAGGATATCATTATTAAGAAGTTCGTAACTCGGAGTGATATTGGAGATCATTCATCTCGTGTGTTTTATAATTCAAGAAATAAATAGCAATTAAGGAATTATTCCTATTTCTCGGAGATTTCTGGATTTTATCAGAATGTTCGTTCTATTAATAATAAAATGTGTGATTTACACATTTTAATTGAACTTGGTATCCAAGTAATATGCTTGGTTGAGACTTGGTTATGTGGAGTGTCTTCGGATATTGAGAATATTTTTATTGAAGCTAATTATGATGTGTTTTTTTCTAATCGAGAATCTAGACGAGGAGGAGGACTGCTGATTGCAGTTCGTGAGATGAATTTTGACAAATATTATACCTATGACGATTTATTTCTTACTATAGTATCTAAAGATTTTAAACTGATATTGATTTTGGTATATTTTCCACCAAAAATAAACGATGAGATTGTGGATATATTGGGAGAGCATATATTAGATTTGAATAGAGTTTTCTCAGGCTATTCAATGATTATGTTGGGAGACTTTAATTTTCCCGAAATTGGATGGAATGATGGGGTTCCTGTTATGAAAAGTCCATGCACTATTGCAAGAAAGTTTCTTTTGAACGTGTATTATATGTATCAATTTACTCAAGTTGTGAATTACCCTACAAGGAATTTAAATTATCTTGACTTGATTTTTGTATACGATCTTGTTAATATAGATTGTGATAATCGGGTACTGATGGATTATTCTACATTTGAGTACTCAATGAATAACTTAATTAGAGGAAGACAGCTGACTGAGATAATAAGTGATGATTCTAGTGATGATCAATTAATCGCATTTAATGATACTGAGTTAGCTGATATATTGAATTTAGATAGAAATTTTTGTTTTCAATCTGATCACTTGCCTATCTGGTATAAATTCCAGGTGCGTTCGTCTTGTGTAAATAAGAGTTCAGGATATACAAGGTTAATGTGGAAAAAAGTAGATTGGACACAGTTCAACCAATTTCTTACTAATTATAACTGGTCAATTATTTATGATTCGTCGTTAACAATGCAAATAAAATTTGATATTTTATATCAATTTTTAAATGAAACGATTGTTAAATTAGTGCCGACAAGGAATATGAAATCTTTATTGACTTCAAGACCGTGGATAACAAGGAAGATAAAAAAAACGAAAAATTTAAGAAATAGATTGTATTTAAAATGGAGGAACACGAGAGATATATTTTATAAGGAACAATATAGATTATATGACAAGAGATATTTAAAATATTTGCGAAATGCTAAGTATAATTATCTGTGCTCTATTCCAAGGAAGGCATTATCATCTGAAAAGTTTTTTTGGAATACTCTTCCAGCGTTTAGTAAAAACAAAATAAAGCATAAAAACATCATATTCTCTCATGATCTTAAAAAGAAACTTCTGGTTTTCAATTCGGAGAAATTTACAGCGAGGCAACCAGGTGTTATTGTTGAAAATAACAATTATGTTTATAAGAATTTCTTTACTAATTTGCAATTTCGGTCAGTCATAAAAACAATGAAGGACACATCTCCAGGTCCAGATTGTATTCCGTTGATGCTTTATAAAAGGCTTAAGGGAGAGTTTATTGATCACATAGTTTATTTGTTTAATATAGTATTATCCTGTTCACAATCTCCTAGGCAGTGGACTCAAGCTTTAATTAAAATGATTAAAAAACCAAATAAAAATGATAATATGATTAATTCTTATCGGCCTGTAGCCCTTTCATCTGTAATGTTGAAGATATTTGAAAAACTGATATTACGATGGTTGAGTTTCCAAGTGAAGGCGAAGGTTAATTTTAATCAACATTATGCAACTAAGGGGAAATCCTGCATTACTAACTTGTTAGAAACTAAGAAAATTCTTTTACAAAATTTTGAACGAAGACAACAAACATATATATTATATATGGATTTGACGGCTGCTTTTGATTTAATTGATCATGGTATTTTAAAAGAAAGACTTATTGAAACATATGAGGTAGATTTGCTAATTGTCTACTGGATATATAACTATTTAATAAATCGAACTGCAAGATTAAAGTATAATAATGATTTATCATCATCCTTTCCATTGCAACAGGGTGTCTTGCAGGGCTCGCCTTTGAGTGCCCTTTTATTTGTTCTTTATATAGATCCATTGTTTAGTGTAGTAAATTCTCCAATTATTGCCTATGCTGACGATTTAAAATTGATTAATTCTGATAGAGAAATACTTCAAAATGATGCACAAATAGCTTATGATTGGTTAACAAAAAATAATTTAATTTTAAATTTTGATAAAACTTGCTTTATGTATTATTCATTAACTAAAAGAAAATCGGATAAAATCTTTATAAATCGACTGGAAATAGCACAAGTTTGTAGTGTTAAAGATCTTGGGATATTTTTTGATGAGAAGTTGACATTTAGATATCACATTGAATATCTTGAGAAGCAACTTAAAATTAGAATGGGCATTATTCTTAGAAACCTTTTTTATATAAAGCCTACACATATAAGAAGAATAATATTTTGTTCATTTGTACTACCTGTCATAGACTACGGACTGATAATTTGGTCCTCTGCTTCTAAGACATACCTTGAAAGAATAATTGTAATATTCAATAAGTTAAAAACAATTTTGATAGCGCGAAATAATACAACTGGTGAAATGGTTCAGCCGTGTTATTCTTTTTATTCAAGAATTATGTATTTTGATTTTGTTTATTTTTATCAGTTTTATCATGAAAATATTGGTTTCTTTACTGAAGGTATAAAAATACCGAATTTAAAACTTCGTTATAATCAGCTTTTTGTGCCAGATTTTAATAGGTTGAATATTACTATACGATCTTTTCCTACACGATTATTTAATAGTGAACATTTTGAAAAGATGATAGATATAATTCATGTTAATTTGGATGTGTTTAAAACAAATGTTGTAAATTATACAAGAAATTTTAATTGTGTATATTAGCATTCTATGGCAGTGAGATGTATTTTTTTTTTTTTACAGCTGTGTGCCATTAATGAAATAAATAAATAAATAAATAAATAAAATACATTTCTGACGAACATTGCTCCTATAGCTGTGTTTTATCACCCCATAAAGTTTTGCCCAGTTTTTCGGATTCACCCTGTATATAGTAGAATTTAAGAAATAAAATAAAATCGAAGCAAAAAAATTCATTGAAAAATACTTGTTCACATATTACGACATTTGTTGAAATAATTTTAAATTTAAAATATTGTTATGAAGGAAAGAGATCATAAACTCGAATTAATACTCTAATTTAAAATGATATTTGATTAGTTGATACAATATTTAGTTATTAAAATATTATCTATGTGTTAAGAAGTAAAAATTAATTCTAAATTCATTAAATTACATTGTTTGATTAACTTTTTCTAGTTTTATTCGTTTAAATAACATCAACGCGTACAAGTAAGCATCCTATAAATTTTTTTTTTTAAGTTATACAATAAAAATGCAATAAAAATAAATAAAATTCTAACTATTTAGTTTTATAAACAATTAAATGATCCATCATAGATTTGTTAGAATATTAGAAGTCGTTATGAAATGTGAATATCGTTTATCATGTTCAGATTCTCTTGAGAAAAATGGAAGAATGGGATCTTGAAATTCGATATAAAGATCTCTGAAGAGGATACACGAAACTCCTCCACTCGAAAAAGCTGAAATTTACTATTTGGACTCTTCAATTTTTTTTTTATTTTCAAAAACTCACTTTTGTGTGAACAAACACATTTATTTTCTCAGCTTATATTTATCGAAATTTTCAAAATATTGTATTTAAGACTGCTATTTTATAGGACAATCACAACTATTTTTATACAGTTTATAAAATAAAAAATGAAACCTTACAACAGAAAAATGATTAAAGTTAAAGTTCAATGTTCATACACAGTAGTCAGTTCACAAAAAAAAAGATATAAAAAAGCTAAAATTTTTACCGATTATAAATAAAAATACGCAGTTATTATTATTATTATTTTTTTTTTTTTTTTGCAAAAACCTTTCAAATGATTCTATCTATCACGTGTAACAAACAGTTTTAAATATATAGAATTTTAAATATTTGAATATTTCTGTTATAAGATAGAAATATTCAAATATTTAAAATTCTATATTTATAAATTTATAATTAATATAGTATATAAGTTTCGATTTCCAAAAACTTCATGTTAAATATCCTGTAACATATATCGTTACTAAAGCTTTCTAGAATGAAAATTAAGTGAATATCTCTAAGCAATCTTATTTGAATCACGTAGAAATTAAGTTTAGATATATTGTATATTTTATGGCAAAATACAGATATTCCTCTTATAACATGGCTTTCTACAAAACGATTTCGCTCTAACACGATTTGAAAATTGCGGAAACCCTCATATAATACAGTATTTCTACAACACGGTTTTTACTTAACACATTTAGTAAATTACGTCTACTTTCCTACAACATAAAACATTTTAATTATTTTTTGTAAATCCATGCTAGGGACATACTATACATACATAAAATGCAATAATTGGGAAATACTCGTACTTTGCTAAAATTAGTCATAAATGCAATTTTGCTAGTTTGCCACGAGTGGACGATACGCAGTCTATTTTCTGTTTCGATTTGAAATTCAATTAATTGAATTAATTTTGTAATTCAGTTAATTGTCGCCATTGAATATTTTGTGTTCTAAACGTTCAGTTATTGGATAAAAAATAATTTTTTATTCTTCAATAGAGGAATGTGAAATAGAAAAATATATTTTTTTTCATAAATGTTTTTTGGATATGTATTAAAGAACGATTGTTTTATAGCGGGTTACATTACAGATTTTGTAAAGAGAACAGAAAATACACAAACTTTAAATGCAAAAAAGAGTTCAGAAAGTGAAGTTGATAAAAAGAAAAAACGTTCTCGTTTTTAATGAACAATGGTAAGGAAGATATAATTATTAAATGAATGTTATTGAGGCAGTAAACATTTTCTTTCCTTTTATTTTGCGTATATTGTTGTTTTAGGGTCTTAGGTATATATTTTTTCTTTCTTTATGTTTCGTGTTATTAATATTCTTAATAAAAATCAAGTTTCTTATATGGAATTGAAGAAAGTTACTGGAACGTAACTCTCTTTTTTGTATTGACTCCTGGTCTCATATAACACGATTTCACATAACACGATATTTTTTTATGACCCTATCTACCATGTTATAGGAGGGATACCTGTATATAAAATTAATTGAAACTAAGTGAATTAAAATCATTATCAGATTCATTAATATTAAATATATCTGCGAAGATCACATGAACCTGATAGCAAGAGCACGAGTTATATACAAATAAATTTGAAGTGATAAAATTTATTCGGTAATTTCACAATCTGAAAGAGGGAAAATTTTGTCCCTCTTTTCTATATGTAGGTAACATGTTGAAAAAACAATATTGCATTACATTGCGAATGCAAGTTTAATTTCTTCCACACGAAAGAAGTGATAAACGTTTCGCATTTAAATCTAATAGAAGACTTCCTCTAAAGATGACTGCCTCTCTGTTCAAGATATGAAAATAATATATCGAATCTGTTAGATGCATGTAAAAATATAATATTTGCTATAGAATCCGACTGATCATTAAGATAGGAGTCTATTTTAAAGTAAAATTACGTTGAGAAACTAATAAAATGAAGTCTCTAGAATTGTGTTAGACGAAGAAACATTGAATGAGATGAAACTGCCTATCTTTAATGAACTTGTTAAAGGAAGGTTCAAATTCGATAATCAGAAGTAAAGTCTCGAACAAGTTTCACTTCTAATTCTTTCTAATAGCACTGATTAAGAATCAGTTCTAAACATATAATATCACATTTATAGCCATACTAACATAAACTAACTGCTTTATGGTAGAAGAATTTTCGATTGGATAATTGATTATTTTTCAAAAAATAAACTATTTACGAATCATGAATGAATGAATGCAGCGAACCCGATAAACCACCATAAGATAGATTTCTACTAATAAATTCTTGTTAAAAGAACTTTTTTTATTAAAATTAATTAGGAAGGGATTAAAAAAATAAAATAATTAATCCGGAATTTATTGTGGCTTGTTAATATTTTTGGAAAAATTTTTTTAAGATCTTCAAATATATTTTTAAAAATGTTGTAGACCGTCTGTTAAAATTTATATTCGTTTTATTTTATGAAATTTTCATCTTTTCCTTTCTGTACAAATGTTCCAAATTTAATGGAATTCTGAAATATTCAAAAAAGGTTCATCCACAGCAAAAAAATAATAAATTTATAGAATTGATCATGGGAGTGGTTCGTCTATCCACCTAATAAATTTATATTTTAACACTTCTTAATAGGAAAAAATTTTTTCGTGAATGGCATATTATATTTGTTTGGAATCGAATCTAAAGTTTTTGGAGTTCATTCTTTGTGACTTCTTTTGCGATCCATCATTAGAGATTATAGGTTTATATATAAAATGTTCATATTTTTGAGACTTTTTGAAAGGAACAATGAACTGTATTCAGAAGTTTAGCCACTAGAAGAATGAAATAAGAAGATTACAGGACAGCAAATGGTTATAAAGATTTTATCAAAAGACAGTGTGATAGATCATCATTACATGAAAAACAGATACCATTAGTCGTCTCATACGATAAGTATGAGGCAACTAAAGGCCAATCTATTGAAAATTTTGCTAATCTATCATGTGATTTTAGCTAGCCTGTCACCACATGTCCATCATGAACATTCAACGGAGTAAAATCTTGAAAATAACAAATAAATGATCTTGAAATTAACAATTTATAAATAATACATCAATTTTATTTTATACATCAATTTTTGTTTTATATTAAAAAAATAAATTTTGTTTATTTTCAAGAAATTTTCAATAAAAAATGAAAAATATTTGCTGAATTAAACAAATGCATAATATTTACTTTATCAGATAATTAAAAACAACAGAAAAACACCAGTAATAATTTCAGAATAAATACTCAGAATGATGATTTTCTAATGTAATTCTTGATCCTTTACTTCAAAGTCAGGTGTCACAATTTTTTCACATATATTAGTAACAAATACTAACATGGATTTGGATAACTGGTTGTAAACTCTGACGTTCGGTTTACAATATCACAAAAGTGATCTTTTGTAAAAATTATAATTTCAAATATTCACTATTAATTTATATGTATAGAGAATAACAGAATTAGATAAATGAAATTTAATTAATAAAACAAATAATAATAAAAGATAACATATGATTTAGACCAGAGGTTCTTAATCTTTTTTGTTCCATGGACTTCTTTGCGTGATAAGTGAAGGCCACGGATCCCTTCTCAGAACAATATTTTTAAATGCACCAAGTGAAATTATAATGGAAATCAATTATGTTAAAATACAGTTAACAAAATAAAAAATATGATAGAGTAATATATATACTTCTTTCTTAACATATTGAATAATAATAAAATATATTTAATATTTAGGAAACTTCAAGTTACATTTTATTTGTTAAAGGACATATCAATGTGACAAACTTAAAGTACTTTGTCAGTAAATAAATAATGAATGTTGTTGATCATAGATGCAACTAATACTACTGTAATTTATTGCATACATTTATAAGAGAAGGAAATGCTAGATATAATTGGTGATAAAAATAAAAATAATGAGTTGATATTTTCTCATCCAAGCTCACGAATGCCCTGAAACCTTTTCTACCGACCCTCAGAAACGTTCTTAAGCAGGATACTCCTGCATAATGTCACTTTCTATTTATAACGTACTGCAAATTGTAAGCAGAAAAGTAGAGCAGACAAAATTTTAACTTTTAAGTTTATGTAGCTCTCACTGTTGCACTTTAAATCAATCACGTGTCTCGCTTGGAGTGACGTTAGTTCGATGTCACAAACTGAAATGTTAAAAATCAAAATGGCGGAAACAAAAAAATAAATTGAAACCAACGAGGTTGAAGCGCAACGAAGAATTGGAAATATTTTTCGAAGATGTTAGAAAATATCTCTATTTAAATAATAAATCATATAAGCAATATTGAAATATCACTTTAAACAATAGCAAGAGGCCATCGTAATATAGAAAACTGTTCCGAATTTCTGCTGTAGTGGAAACAGAATAGAACAGAAGGCAGACAACAATGAATTTTTCTGTTTCTGTTGTCTGTTTACTGTTTCTGGTGATGTGGAATCCAGGCTTAAGAACGTTAAGGGAACCCCTGATTAAGAATCCTGATTTAGGCATATTGGAAGCAATATAAGTTAATAAATAATTGTGTAAATAAATAACATACAGTAAAATATCATCAGATTCACCATCAGATTTTTTGATTTTAAACAAATTTAATTAATCAGAAGTATTACAAAAAATTATAAAAATAGTCACTTGTGGATAGAAAATTCAGATTGCTCAGACAAGCTATACTGCAAATATTTCATTCTAATCGGGACAATAAGAATTGATAAATTGAAAATAGCGTTTAAATAGTAAAGACAATTAAGATATATAATACAAAACTTCGTATTCTTTCAGTTTACAAAAAATAAAATAAATATTTTAATAAATATTGTGATTAATTGTTAATTTTTTCGTATGAGAAAAGAAATAAATCGAATATTATAATAATATGTTAAAAGCAGAATAATTTTTTACAGAATATGACATTTTTCATTATTTCCGAATAGTTATAAACATTTAAACACGCAAACAAAAAATATGTTGAGTAATTATGCCAGAAAAATTCAGATAAAAGAATTTATTCCTATATATTTAATTTCGATTTATTAATGTAAATATTAATTTTGTGATTAAAGAAAAGAAAAAAAAAAAAGTTTGATTTTTACAGTAAAGAATTTGCATACCTGATTTATTACTATTTACATAAAAAAATTTTTCTTTTTCTGAATCAATTACTTGTATAAATAGAATATTGAACGAATAATAAAAATATTAAAGATCACTATATATCAGAATATCTGTCACCGACATATGCAGTACAGTACTGTTAAGTCTGCTTTTGTAAATCTAAAAAAAAAAAAAAGTTTGCTATTGAAATATTGTCAAAAGAATTGGGTCAAGATTAGATTCTGGAGAAATATCATTTTATATATATATAAAAAAAAATCTATTTGAACAAGAAAGTTGATTTTTGACAAAACAAATTCTATATTTCTAAAATTGGAAAAAATCCATACGTTGTCGTCGAAAATTAATATTATAGAAGAATGTTCATAATATTTAAATAAAATTATTCTGTTGTTGTGATTATATATTTTTAAATGTTCGATTCTTCAAACAATTTGTATTCTAACAGTAGAGATTTAAATTGATAATATTCAATAATTTTTATTTTTAAGTTATTGCTGTTTGATAAGCTTTATCAGATAGCTTTATCAAAAAATTTTAATTAATAATTAAATTAATAAATGTTAATATTCTATGTTTTATAAGATTAAAATAAACAATATAATGCTTTATTATTTATCTATTGAAAACTACGATATTAGTGATGAAGACAATGGAGGTAGTGTCAATAATAATTTTAACATATTTTCGTTAATGAATCAGTCCAAGAGGAAAATTATTCATTAAGTAATTTTATTAAAGATTTCAATTTGATTAATTTTAATTAAGATAATTTATATTGTCACAATCAAATATCCAAATCAACATAATTATAAATTTTATATACACTATTTTATATAAAATGTTATATTAATCTTGCTTTAAAATTGACGTTCTCCAGGCTGGAAAGAGTAATAATTAATGAAAGATTTACCCTTTTCTTTACTGTGAGCACCAACTTCTTTCAACATTTTCAATACATCTTTGCTGTCTTCTGCCATACGAACGGATAATTGTCTGTTATCCGGATAAGCATTGTAAGCGTTTATTTTCTATATTTTATTTTGACAAAGAAGAATTAATAAGAAAAATAAAACAAACATATTGGATTGAAAATGTGGGTTAAACTGCTATAAAATTTATCTATAATAAGCATCAGATAAATGATTCATTGTATTTCAATTAAAAAATATAAGAAAAAAAATTCAGTTAAATAATTTAATATTGCCAATTTTGAGATTAGAAAAACGCAGATTTGAGAAAATTTATCAAAAATTAGATTTTAAATTTTATCAATGTAACTGTAACTTTTTCTCTAGACGTGGTGGGTTAAAAACATTCCAAAACTGTATAAAAACACTAAAATTGTATAAAATGACAATTATCTCAACAGCTTTTGTCTAAAGAAGCAACACTCGTAATTTGTATATATGGTATATATCAGAATAAAATTAGAAAAATTAGCCTTGAATTCTACATTTTTGATACAGAAAAAATTTTATATACTGTATTTACAATATAATTTAATCACATAATTTCTTTTAGTTGAAGTTTAATTTTAAAGTTGTCATTAAATATGAAAAGTTTCAATTTCTTCCCCAAATAGAAATCTAGCAATAAAAATGGCTTATCTAAAAAAATGTAAAGATGAAAAATCAGACTGAATAACTGACATGTTGTTATAAATAAGCAGATATTTCATAAGAAAATTGAAAATATCAGTCCAAATTTATTTATTTCGATAGAGTTGAAGTTATATATCCTGATTTCAAAATCCATACTGCATATTCTAATTTTAATTTATTACCATTTTAAACATAATGCGATACCTCTTGGTCCTGAGTTATATAAATTTAATTAAGATATTTGATATTAATAAAGAGGCACAGTAGTATTGTTAAAAAAAGTGCAGTAATCAGTAACCAACTCGTATTGCAGAAATCGTTTCGTACGAAACGATTTCTGCAATACGTGTTGGTTACTGATAACTCGCTGTAACTTTCGTTCTAAGCTAATTTGACATTTAATGTATATTAGAAAAAAGTTTTTAATAGAATTTGAAACATATTTATTCATTTTGTTTTAAAAATTTTGACTCAATCTAAATAAAAGGGATATAGAAGAGAATGATTTGCAAATGCCTCTACAGATCACATCGTTCAATTGATTTCGACCAAATTTGGTATATAGATGTCCCTTACGTTATTTAATGCTCTCTGAAAGTTTCGAATAAATAAGACCAAAATGAAAGGAAACTTTTTATCGTAAACTTTCTGCTGGTTACATCATTCCATCTATTTCATTCAAATTTGTTATATAGATACTATTTATTTTATTTAATGTTCACTAAAACTTTCAATTCAAATCTGATTAAAAATAAATAAGATTTTAATCCGATTAAACAGGATTATAATTAATCCGTAGCTAATATTTTAACTTATTGTTGTTATAATGCTTTTTTTAGAATAACGGTTTCCAAATAAAAAGTACATGATATCTAATCAAAAATATCTATAAGTAAGAAAAAAATAAGCCAAGTACAAATACTGTACGAAACAATTACGATATTTGTTGAAGTTAGATGCGTTAACTTGATAGAAGATTTAAGGAAATAAAGCAAAATCATCAACCAAATAGTCATTTATAAATAGTAACAAATATAGTACAACTGCTCTTCTAGTTACTAACATAATTCGTGTGTAAGTTTTGTTCCTAAATCGGATACTGTTGTTATTATGGCGCCAAAAGTACCGAAATAACTTCATATACTTTATATTATATTTCACAACTGAACCAATTAAAAGTTTCTTATTTCATAGATTTTAATGAAAGCTCCGAATATAAAGCGAGGAATTTTTTGGTGTAATCGCTGCTATGATGAAATACTGCTATAATATGTTAACTAACTGTGTACGTTTGCATTACATTGGTTGCTGAGCATTTTGTTATAATATTACTTAAAATTATAGAAGAGAATTTTTGAAATTTTGTGCAATCTGAAAATTGAATTTCACATTCGTAAGTACGAATGTTCGTAACTAAAGGAGCCCCCGTATTCTTTTTCTTAATACCTGTATTTAGCTTATTTTTAACATAGGCCTACTGTATTGACTATTTTTGGATCTGAAATTTATAAATGAAGAATAGTCTTATATTTGTGATTTATTGCTTCAACTCTGTCTTCAGTTATATAAGATATATTTTACCAGTCACTCAACAGCTGAAAGTTATTCAAATTAATAAAAATGTTTTATATAATTACAGATTAAAGACATAAAAAACATTTTGCAAATTTTAAATGTACTAAAATATGCCAGTAATGTATAAAAATCTACATAACATTATTGAATATTAGGACTACGAACTTATCAGTAAAAACTTCGAAATGTTATTCTTATAAACACTTCTGTGTAAACTATAATTTATAAAATTTAAATTTATAATTTATTCAGCAATTATTTTTACTTTGTTTTTTGCAATAAAAGTCAAAATTTGCTAGTATAATGGACAGTGGCGTACCAAGGGGCGGTGGAGAGGGCGGACCGCCCCGGGCCTCTGATCAGGGGGCCTCCGAAGAACCTTAAGTTTTAACTATGTATTCGTATTGACATTTTGTATGGTGATCACTCCAATTAGGAGGCCCCAAAGAGACTTCCGCCCGGGCCTCGGTAGCTGTAGGTCCGCCACTGTAGGTAGATAGTGGAAAGCAGATTTTCACTACACTAGCAAATTTGCATAGTGGAAATCTAACAAATACAATTAACTAAAATCATTGCAACTCAATTCTGTAGAAGATTTTCGCATCTAGCAATTTGGAAAATCGTTTTAATTAAATTTGTGTCACAGTTTTCACTATTTTAAAGCAAAAGCGATTTTTTAAATTTGCCAATTCAATTTTTCATCAATCAAATTTCTATACGATCTATTATTGATATTTTAATTTCAACAACAGTTAAAAAAGTTAATTATATTTTATTGAAATAACGAGAATTTTAACTGTAAACATAAATTTAAAAAATATTATTAAGTTATTTTTAAAATTATAATCTTAAAACATAATATAATATCGCTGAGATTTTTATTAATAGATGGCGGCACGTATCTTGTTTAAAACAATTTTACTATACGGTATTTACAATATTGAATTTTATTTTGATATTGAACTGGTAGTTCATCGTTTTCATGTTTCAAAAAACTTTACAACAGTTCATTTATAGGCACGGATTATAAATTTTTATCAAGCTTGTGCAACAGTTTGCAAAGCCATAGTTGTCGTCAGTAATCCCCCTTAAAGAAAATACTGCAAGTTTTGTAAATCAACAGAGTACAGGGATCAAGGTATTCTTATCCTAGAGACAGCTCTGTTGAATTCTGTGCTTTTGAATTCCATATTGATATGTTTTGTTACAATTTTTTATGTTTACAATTTCTGAATATTTTTTTTTTTTTCAATATATTCCATATAGATTTATAATAATAATTTAATCGAACTGATGAAATGAAACAAATTATGCAGAAAAATCAAAAAATTGCAATACGCGTGTTAAATATAGACTTTATAATATTTATATAAATTAATATTTAAATAAATGTAGATGTTTAAATAATTTTTCTACTTTCAAAATGTTGTAAAAAGAATTATGTTTACGTTAAATTAAAAAATATGTTAAACACAATGTTTTTATTCTTTTTTTATATGTAGGAAAAAACTTAACATGTTTGTTTATCAAATTTGCATATTATCACATATTTAAATAATTGCTGTCGTTATTAATATAAATTTATTTAAGTAATTACAAATATTATCTAATATTTATAAATTTTTATTATAACAGCTTTATAAAAACATTATTTTTTATTTTACTTTCAAAATCATCAGTTTTTTTGGCTAATTGTTAATTAAAAGAAGTTATAATGAATAATAAATAATAAGATTAGCACATTAATTTTATTATTTATCGTAATCGTATTAATTAAATTTAAATGTGAATTCTAAAAAAAAAAAATCATATGTAATTTAAAAACCATCAGAGATGCTATAAAATAATTTATTTATCTAAGTTCTAACAAATGATTTAAGTGCATAATTTAAATAATGCATATTTTTGCAGTATGGAAAAATGCGCTTAAAATTATGGGGATAT
>WUQG02090482.1:0-26382 GCA_011317285.2 Androctonus mauritanicus | reverse complement strand
CGAAACCTTTCTCAAAAAAAAAAAAAATGTATAGGCCTATATAATTTTTTTTTTCTGTTTTGATAGAGAGCGAAACGTTACTCTTCTTCCAATTTTATATGATACAAAAAATTTTTGAAGACTTCGTATCGTTGTTACACTTGTTTTTTTTTTAAATAGTGTTTTTCTTTTTGAATTTTTTTTTCTTCTACTAATACAGGTTCTTTAACGCTTTTAGGTCACACGACATGTCCCAAGTGTCTGAAGTGCTTCACGTCTAGATCGAATTTGAACCAACATCTTCGAATACACGAACCTTCTTCTTGTCCAATGTTTAAATGTTCGAAATGTTCTTATCTTTCGTTAAGAAGGTGTAATGTCTTAAGGCATCTACGCAATGTTCACAAAGGAAGTCAGACTGTTATCAAAATCAAAAGGGAAGATTTACACGAAAAGTCTACATAAAAAAAAAAATACGGAAACATAAAATATGTTTTTTTTTTTGTTTTTGTTTCTGTAAATAAATATTCATTTGATTTATTATTATTTTTTTTTTTACATTTTATTTTATTTTTTACGTTATTTTCCTTCTCACTGTTGGTCTAAATAATTCATAATTGATTTAAATTCGCACATAAAATGGGGCGCACTTCAAGAATGACGAGCTATATGTGCTAGAAAACATACAAAACGTTTAAATTATGAATTATTCTGACTAAAAAAAAAAAATCTATGGTTTCTGTTTGCTACCAAAGTTGAGTGGTTCTCTCTTTATTATAAAAAAAAAAATTTTTTTCTATATAAATGTACGGGATTTGGCATTTTAAGTTTATGCTCTTACAGCGGATTATTTCTACCTGATTGACAATGATTTTTTTCTGTAGGTTACGGATATACCAAGACTTGGGTATGTAATGTGTGTTTGAAAACTTTCTCAAGAAGTTCGCATCTTTCTCGACACGCTAAGATCCATCAACCAAATGCTCCAAAATACATCTGTGATTTATGTGGATACGAATCATATCGCAAAGACCACGTTGTACAACATCGTCGCTTGGTTCACCGAACACATTTCTTTTAAAAAAAAAAACAAATTAAAATATATATATTTGTTTTATATCCTATAATATATCTAATTAAAAAGCTATCAAATTTGTAAATAAATATAAAAATATATATACATAAATATAACACACGTGAATATATATAAAATATATACAAAAAAAATTCCTGGGTTTTTTTGCATATTCAGGTAATCTGTTTAAAGATCTGCCCAGGCTAAAACTAATGGGGTTGTTATCAAAATTTGGATGTTTGGATATACTTATGGGAGATTTTTTTTTAATTATTATTTAATTTTGTGTGGGTTTTTTTTAAAATATTGTTCTGCTTTAAAAGCTATAATTGTATAAAAGAAACTAAAGTTTCTTGCGTTAGGCCGAAATGTTGGTTTGTTTTTATTATTATTATTTTTTTAATTATGTTAGAGGAACACTTTTGTTTTTATGGAAGTTATTCGTATGTATTATGGTTATAATAAAAGAAAAATTGGTTATAAAAGACCTGTTTAACAGGATCAAATTTAAGTCTGATCATTATTATTATTATTATTATTATTTTAACAATCGATTTTGGACACACACTTTTTTAATTTTTTTAATATTTTTGTTACTGTGTTAGCAATAACGTATATAATAATTTCTCTCAAAGTTTTCAGGAAGACGAATCACGATTGTCCTTATTGCAAGAAATGTTTCTCACGATCTTCGGATCTTCGTCGTCATATCAAAATTCATCAAGTGAATCCTCCTAAGCATCCTTGCGATCTGTGCAGCTATGCATCTCTGCAAAAGTGCAATCTTGTTCGTCACAGACGTCACGTTCACGGAATTATTTAAGTGAATGGGAAGAAAAATAAACTATTTATTATTATAATAATAATTATTAAAAAAAAATATATATATATAAAAATCTACGAAGGTGACAATCATTTTTTGAAGGATGTGATTTTTATCGCACTTTGTTTACAATTGTAGCCATATTTTTTTATTAAAGTTTTGATGTTAAGTTTTTATTAAAAATATATATCTTAATATATATATATTATTCTAAATATATATAAACAAAATTGCTCAAAAAATAAAATAGATTAGTTTATTTATAATGTATATAATATATAATTTTTCACCTTCGAGAGGAAAGAAAAAATATATATATATAGTGAGATGTAGAAGACGTGAAGTGTTGTGCTTTGATCAGAAAGGATTGTACAACATTTTCTTCTTATTTCACAGCTTCTGTTCCTATTGATTCGTCTAGAAAGTTATGGAAGTGCCAAGTATGCTACAAATCCTTCAACAGAAGCACGCATCTCAAACGTCACTTGCTGATCCACCAGTCCAATCCTATCAGATTTATGTGCTATATCTGCAATTATTCGTCGTTACAGAAATCCAATGTGGATCGTCATAGACGACATGTCCACAAGTTGATGAACGATTAATATCGGTTCGAAAAGTAGGAAAAATGATGATTAGAAAAAAATAGCGGTTTATATAATATATAGGAATATTTTCTGTATTTAACAAACACGCGTTATGTTGTACACTTTAAGGGTCGTGGTGGGATTTGGAAAGTGTACACGCACAAACATAATTTTTATTAATTTTATGTGGTTTGTTCTTACTGCCGATCTATCTCTCCGACAATGCGTGACGACGTGAGTTCGTTAACGTTTTAAAGATTCACGCCATGTTTTATCACGCTAGATTTCCAAGCCATATGCGGATGGAAACTTTTAAACTCTCAACATCGGAGCGTTAGATCAATAGTAAGTCGGATTCCGTGTTCCTTTAACGCATAACTAATTTTTTTTTTAACATATTAACTGATTTAATAAGCGGTCTTTCAAATGATTAATAGTTCTAATGGTTTAATTTATTAATATCATATTTAATTAATAATAATCTGTGCTTTATAGTAGGCCTAAATGGTAGATTACGTGCTGGCGACAGTTTCGCATCGCGTACGCATACATCCATGCGCATACGGGAGCGGTGTTGCCTATATAGCATGAATATATACATGCGCCCCAGAACATAATGTAGAGATCGATTAACACGAATCTTTGGCTCTTAAAGATTCATGTTAGTCTATGTATTCATACCCGAGAGGGTGAAGCGCGAAATTCTCCCGCATATTCGTCTGCTATATAGGCGACGCCGCGTTGCCGCATGCGACGCGACACGACACGTCTTCCAGCAAGTAATCTACCATTTTGCCTATAATAATACAAACAAAAAAAAAACAGGATGTGCACCGTACGAAAAACGCTTAAAAGATGCAATAACCGAAGTGTATCAGCATTTTTCTTTGGGGTATATATTAATAAACAATAGAGTGTAAAAATATGGTTTAAATTTATTTTTCCCTCATTGCGAACAAGGGCATTAACATCAAGGGCAGTCAACGCGTGTAGTAAGTTGATTTTCAGCACAATCAACCTTAAGAGACTCATTTTAAGCACGAATGCTTTTTGCTTATTAAAATTTATGCATAATACGATTTAATAATAATAATAATAATAATAATGTTTAGAAAAGATTTCGAACTTCTTATGTTAACATACGAAGTGTGGTTTGTTGTTCGGATGAATTATGGATTAATCTACTGACTGTTTTCTGTTTCAGGTATTTGGGGGTTGTCAAAACAACCGTACTGTTCCATGTGCAAGAAATTATTCTGTAACTTAACCACTCTCAAACGGCATTTGAGGATCCATCAACCCAATGCACCAAAGTACTGGTGCGATTCGTGTACTTACACGTGTGACCGTAAGGACAATATGACCAGACACAGGAGACACGTACACGGCTGTGATATGTAAATTAAGGCAGCGATTGGTTAAACTGTTACCTGATTTTCCTTTATTTTTTAATATATGGTTATTGTTTATTATTATTATTATTTTTTATTTCTTGAAAAAATAAAAACAAAAAGAGTTGTAAATTTATTTCGGTTCATTTAGTTTGTTGAATCGTTTTTTTTTTCGTGTTTCGAGTTATCTCTTTCTAATTTCCGATTTTCTGTTTTGTTTTTTATCGTGACAGGATCTCAAGCCGAAATTGTGAATAACGACCAAGGACACATACCTATACCCTGTACGAGAAGGCGATGCGTGGTCTGCAGTCGCTACAAAATGCAGCGAAGGAGCACTATACAATGCTGTGCATGCAGAGTAGCACTGTGCTTGGATAGCAGGAGGAACTGCTTCGCTGAATATCACAAATCACCCTGGATAGAGGAATGCCAATTAACGCTATAACATCCGCACTGTATGAATTAATGACTAATTCATCCGCACTGTATGAATTAGTCATTTTGTGATTCATTTTCATATTTTTAAAAGTACTCGATCGAATGATCAAGTGTCGATAAAAATATTTAATAATTTTAATAAATTAATTTATTAATTTTTAAATCAGTTTTTTTTTCAAGTACACGTTTTTAATGTACACACATCAAAAGCTATTCTTTCGTTTTAATGCATAAGAATAACATATAATTGCGTTAATATATATTTTTTCAGTTATTAATCAGTTTTGTCGTCTCTTTCTCAGAAACCGTTGAAGAAAAGGCATTCGGAAGTCTTAAGTTTGTCTGTCCTCTTTGTAAGAAGAGTTTTCATAACAGAAGTAATCTTAGACGACATAAAAAGCAACACGATCCATATCAGATGATGTTCCATTGTTTCCTATGTTCGAGAGGTTATAGCAGGAAAGACACTTTGAAGCAGCACCTGAAGATGGCCCACGGAATTCTCTGACATCAACCTCTTACGATCCGGAGTCTTTAGTCGAAAAATTGTTAAAACGAAAAAAACTAATGTATCCAAATCAAATTTGCTTCAGATATAATCGCGTTATATCGAAAAAAATTCATATCAAATGTTGAATATTAAAATATTTTGAGAAATAAAAACATTATTCACGTTAATTCGCCTAATTTTTTTTTCTCCTCTCTTGTTTTTCGGCTGTAAATAGAAACCATACTACTACAACAACAACTACTACTACTCTAGGAACCAAAAGAAAACATATATTTTTGCAGACGGAAAAACAAAAAAAATGGAGAAATTCTAAGAGATGCATTCACTGTCTATAGTTAAAGTTATTTTTCGTTACAGGTTTGCAATTTCGTTGCGAGGTAGCCCCCGACCCTCTGGCGTGTCCTTTATGTGGAAAGACTTTTCACAATAGGAGTAATCTACTTCGTCATTGGAGATCTCACGATCCTAACCCACAGATGTTTCGTTGTGAAGTGTGTCGCAAAGAATATAGCAGGAAAGATAACCTTAAACAGCACGTCAAGTTAAGTCACGCTAGATTGCCAAATAACGTTTGATTGTCTTCTATAAATTTTAATGTAATGTTTGACAAGAAAATAAAAATGTTCTTTTACGAAAAATTTATGCTTAGTTTTATTGCATTAAAATTAGTTTTAAGCTTTAAAAATTAATGATAATTTTTTTTTTACGATTTTCCGATTGCTTGTTTGCGATTTTTTCCCCGTCGCCACGTTGTTAATGTTTTGTTTTTTTTTTTAACTCGCTGTATTATAGAAGATTATTTATTATTATTTTGAGCAAAATATTTTTCAGTCTAAACCGGATTACGTATATTTTTGACCTTCGTTAGCAGCGTTGCACAATTAAATTGCTTCCTGTTTTGACTATAGGAAAAGAATAGACAGACGTATAGATGTACAAGATTCCGTTCTGAATAGTTTTCTTTTTATAATTCAGTGCCGAAAATGAAAAACAAAAAATTATTTTATTGCTTTAATAGCACAATTTTGTATTATTCATACACGCATCTGAAGTAAAAATAATAAATTAGCCGTATATAAAACAAAAATGAAGTACAAGCAATGACAATAGTGTAGATTAGTTTAACAGGACGTTGCTTGAAGTGGATCGATCGGAATGTCTAATCAACACACGATTTCTGTCTAGTATCATGCTTTAAATAGCCTTCCGTGCCTTCAAGGCCCATTGTCTGTTTGGTCGGATTTTTCCTTAAACGACTGGATAACCTTAATCGTTTGTTATCCTGTTTAAGTCTGGGAACCCTTCCAGCTCAGTTGCTGCTCAGGTAGGTCGTAAGTTTGTAAGGGAATCGAAGCTCCTGGCTCTTAAATTTGCGTCTTTCCTAACGTTAAAGTTTAAATACGAGATATTTAAAATTTTTAAATCTTTTTTTATGACGATTAGTGCCTTTTTACATTGATTATAGGAAAAAAAATCCAAAGTGAGTAAGCCTTTACTAGTTTCTTTTTTTGGTAAGTTTAAAGTGTATATATGAATAGAAATATATAGTTTTTATTAATAAGTAAGCGTGCTAATTAATATGATGCTGTTGTAGACAAGTAAAAATGTTGTAAACATGCATTTTTTTTGTTTTTTTTTTAACCTCCTCCTGCATCGTTTTTTACGCTCCGTTTTCTGTTTTTTCAGTGACTAAATACGTCAAGTCCAGCATAAGTTGCCCAATTTGCGCAAAAGTATTTCACAATCGAAGCAATGTGCGACGACACATGAAACAGCACGAACCGGAAGAAAAACCACACAGGTGTTCCATATGTTGTCGTGTATATAACAGAAGCGACAAACTGGAGCGTCATTTCAAGATGTATCATCAACCGCACAGACTCTTGCGACCTTACAAGATAAAAAAATCATCACGTGATTAATAGTAAAAAAAAATCATACATACAAACTGTGTAAATATTTTAGAAAAAAAGGAAAAAACGTGATTTTTTCTCTTGTAAATAATTTAAAAACAAGGAAAAAAAATCGTTCTAGTCGTTTTGCAATTTATATTTTATTTACAACTGTTTTTTCCCCGAAAGAGCGGAGACAGTTTAAAAAAATAAAAAAATAGGTAATTTCAATAATTCTTTAACGTCGTGGCAATATGTTTTTTTTTTAAAGCAGCATTTTTATCGAGCAAACTTTATATTAAGAAAAAAAAAAGATTTTAAAATTTTGGCAAAGAAAAAATCCGGCTCTTTTTTCACTAACTGGCTTTCCCTTTTTTTTTTGTTTTTAATTTAGTGTATATGGAAAGTATCAAATTTTCTTGGTTGAAGAGAAGAAGCAGCAAAGCATCCTCCACGTCAGCCACCACGCGATGCATGTATTGTCATCACACCTTTTTCAATCGACCGACTCTTTTACGTCACATGGAACGTCACCAGGCTGTAAGAGAACGTCACCAGTGTGATATCTGTCAGAAGATGTACGCGCGAAGAGATTACCTGAAGAAGCATAAGTTGATTATTCACGGTTTCCAGTAAAACGTCCACCAAACAGAGAAATTTATATAAATATATAATGATTATAAGGGCGGTTCCTGTTGATTATTATAGAAGTTAGGTGTTGATCCAGATTGTTTAGAGTTGTAGCTCTATATGAGAATTGTTACCTACCTGATTATTCTTCTGTTGTTCGTAAAATAAGCCAGCACTCCATGGGTCCAATAATGTTTGTTGTAATAACATTTTACTCACTTTGTATTCCGGGTAAAATATATAACATTAAAAAAAGTTTGAATTGTTTCCATTTAGTTGTACGCTAAGCTTGTTTATAATTCAAAAAAAAATTGTACTGAAATGTGTTGAGAAGTAAAATGTTTCTTATTTAACAGTTTGATGCAAATATTTGTTAACGTTATGGACACACAACGCCTCCTGGTGATCGAAAAATGCAACTGTTAAGAGTAGTTTATTTACGTCTTTACATTTAAAAAAATTAATATAATTTTTTTTACGTATTTGTGGTTAGGTAGCATAAACAAATATAGAAATATATAAAAAAAGTAATAATAAAAAGGCAAAATTAGGATTCTTGGAACCGTCCGCTCAACCTCCGAACACGTAAGTATTGCTAAACGCGGTAGTATGTAAGATGTGAAAAAATGTGGAGAATCGTTAATTTTATCGACTTTTTGTTTTTACAGGAACAACAAAATGGCGACTTCCCGGTTGGTTGAAGAGGAGGGAAAAAGAAGCCATCACGTGGAACTGGTTGCGTGGTCCCAAGTGTTGTTATTGCGATTTGACCTTCTCCAGTCGACCTCATTTACGACGTCATATGCAGTGTCATCTGATGGTCCGCGAAAGATTCCAGTGTGACGTGTGTCTGAGAAGTTTTACGCGGAAAGACAACATGAAACACCATCGACGTGTCATCCACGGCATGCCGAGATGACGGAAGAGAAAAATCAAAAAGCGAAAATAAAATTAAAAAAAAATAGTCATAGCCGATCTATGCCTTTCGTTGCATGCGCTAATACACGTTACTACAACTAGACTTGTTGGAAAAAAAATGGCGGTTAACTAAATCTAGTCTTTAGAGTTATGTTATATTGATGTTTATAAATGTAAAACTTCCCTAGTGAAAAATAAATAAATTGTTTTGTTTTTAGGTGTGGCCTGGAGCGTCCAATCGCCGCAGCGCAGACGACGACGCGAGACCGAGGCCGAACAAGCCAATCCTCCCAAACCTGCACGTTGCGTCTACTGCAACAGATCTTTTTTCGACTACCCCACGCTCCGACGTCACATGAAACGTCACCTATTGTTTCGAGAGACATACCAGTGCGACATCTGTCAGAAATGCTTCACACGCCGAGACAACTTGGGACAACACAAGAGAACCATTCATCGCGTTTAGAGCCGTTGCTAGAGTGTAGTTGCTAAGGAAATGACGTCGGCGCGAGTCATTGACATCGGACGACCGTCGCGTCTGCGCAATTCTTCTCGTAGTAATGCTACGGTATTCAGCTAGTCAATGCAGTCTTCGGTAGTTTATATTTGTTGTAGAAATTTTTTTTATATACATATATATATTATATTATTATTATTAATTATTATTATTCGTGGAGAGTCGGTAAAGTTGCCAGTCCGAATGGAATTCATCTGTGCCAAAAGAGAAATTGCAGGTGTGTGATATATATACACCCGTGCGACAGTGTAACCATCCGAAAGCGACTGTGTAGTAATACAGTATTGTTATGTATAGAGTAAAGAGTGATGTCGTTGTTTGGTTTTACTTAGAGTTTAATGGAAAAATTAGGGAATAAGCAATGCTAAATATATATATTAAAAAAAAAAAAAAAGTATATTCTTTATGTTATCGCTATTGTCCGCTCTTTAGAGAGAAATCCTGTCTTATACCGCAAAACGGTTTTGGTGTTTAAAACACGGCCGTGACCCGCTTTGGTTTAAAACTGAAAAGTATTGTGTGTCTGCATGTTGTGCAGTATAAATATTCTAGGTCTTGAAATAAAATATTATGTTTGAATTGACCGATGCATTCATTACAAAGAAAGACCACGTTGAGTGCGTAAAACCTACATTTAGCGTGTTTAGATTTGTAGTTTGTGTCAATTTATGCAACTAAAAGTTTGAAACTTCTGCCAGAAACTGCATTGGCCACGACGAGACGACGACGCGGAACACATCCAATGACCGCATCAGTCTCATCCCAGTGCTTAAGTTATTATTTATGTAAAGTTTGTGTGTACTGTTGAACGGTATGGAAAAAAACGAGTTTTATTTACATTTAGTGTCATTGCGTGTGATGAAAACTTGTAAGTTGGCTTGTAGCATTATAATAATTATATTAAGTATTAGCTTCACTTTATGAATATGTTAAAAAGCTTGCATCATTTTTAATAAAGTATGTCGTTCCGGTTACAGATTATTTTTCCGACAATCGATACATCGGCCTTCGTTGGAACAGAAAACGTGCATCGAAAACCCCGACTAAAACATCGACTGCCGCCTGTCCTTATTGTCACCTAACCTTCTACAATGTGCCTACGTTGAAGCGACATATGACTCGTCACTCCATGAATAGGGAGAGGTACCAATGCGATATTTGCAGGAAGAGCTTTACCCGAAGAGACAACCTGGGCCATCACAAAAGGACCATCCATCACATCCTCGCCTAAACCCGCACTGCCGCCTGGTGGTCGTTTTTCAAGCCGACACCTGGAAAATTTAAATATTTCGATATTTTTGAATCGTAAATAAAAATAAAATCGCAAATAAAAGAGAAAAAAAATTAACAAAATAGATTTTAAAATATAACGGTATTATCATTACATTGTTAAATTTTCTTCATTAAAAAAAAAAAAGAATAAGAAAAATT
Organism: Androctonus mauritanicus; assembly: GCA_011317285.2. NCBI lineage: Eukaryota > Metazoa > Arthropoda > Arachnida > Scorpiones > Buthidae > Androctonus > Androctonus mauritanicus. The sequence goes on along the minus strand of WUQG02090482.1, from coordinate 16,187 downwards.
TTCAAATTTTTCTCTCTCTCGAAATCACCACCAAGCGACACTTTTGGCGGAATCGTCTCTTCAATATTACAGTTCCTATTAATTGATTATTCATTACGAAATGATGGAATTTAGTTCAATTTTTTTATCGTATAGTAATAATAATAATAATAATAATTATGATGATGATAATAATAATAATACTTATAAATTTTTGACTGGTTGTTAAAATATTGCCATTAACAGGATCGCCTATCGAAGCAGGAAAGTTATTCTGTAATCCAATCATTTGCTTTGTTACAAGATGATCACATGACCAACGAACGTACGCGCTTGTAAGGCTTTCCTTTGTTGGATGAATAAAGCATCTATCACGTTCTGGCTGACATGTTGCTTAATATTTTTTTTTACACTTATTAAAAAAATTCTTTAACACTCTTAAAAATTGATTATTAATTGAGTCACTTTTTCAGAATTCAAAGTTATTTAAGTCTTGCACCAAACTTTATTACTAGACGATATATATATATATAATTTAATTTTTGGTATCGATCGAGTCGCTTTTGATGAAAAATTTGATTGCTTCCGTTATGTAAGCTCATCTCCATTTAATTAAATTCCAGAGACAATACTTTTCCGTTCACCATACACAATCTGCCTTTATTGAAAAATTTTTAATTACAATTTTTACTATAAAAATCTTTTCGGTAATTGGAAAATTCGTCTGAAGAAGAATGCATTACAGAAGAAGAAAGATGCCCGAGGAAGTTTTTTTTATTTTTTAATTTTTTACTGTGTTTTTTACGTTCAGTAACAAAAGAAAGTCGTTAAAAAAAACACTTGGAAGAGTTAGTAACAAGACGATACTTTCGTCGTTGTTATCTTTTTACTTTTTTAAATAACTTTTTTTTTTAACTTGTATCACTTTTTTTTATATGAATAATTTTTGAAAAATATGTAAAATGATGTGTATTTTATTAATAAAGATTTTATTCTTTCCCTTAGGATGGATTAGATACAGAAGAAAAGGACGTCAAGGGCCGAAAGAGTTCTATTGTACCAAATGTTGCAAGACCTTGCGAGGTCACGTGAGCAGACATATGAGGCTCCACGATAAAAACCGTCAAATGTGTGTCTGTGATGTCTGTTTTCGAATGTTTACTCGTACAGACAATCTACGTTATCACAAAAGGGTTCATCACTCTCTCTGATGTGATAACCCTCTAGACGCTTAATTGAAAAAAAAACACTTTTTAAGTTTTCTAATGTAAAATTTTCTGTGTTGTTTTTGTTTTTCTTTTTTTTTTGGGTATAGTAAAATTGTTACAGAAAAACAAAAATCGAAAATTAGGTAGATTTAATTTATGGATATTTTTTATTTAATGCTGACACCAAATGAATGTCTGCCCATTTTCTTTTTATACATATATATATATATATAATATACAAACACACGCATATATATTATATATATATTAAAAAAAATTATATATGAAATATAAAATATAATTTTGAATCAAACTGTTATTCTGTATAACAGAAAAAAATGATAAAAAGTGCAATATTTAAAAATTATCTTGCAAAGATATCTTAAGAAAAAGCACTGCTTGATTGCTGTAACATCGAAAAACTATTTTAAAGATTGCAATAGATTTTTTTTTCCTGTAAGAGGTTACACTGCAAAGCATGTGATTCACTGTAGTACTAGTCTAATATATTCGGAAAGCCTCTTTTAAATAAAAAAAAGGGAAATCACTAATAATATATATAAATATATATATATATATAATATTGTTTATTGCTAGTTGTGATTGAAAATATTACAATGGTTAGATTATATTTGTTTTTGAAATAATAAAACATGTTTCAGCAGATGATGAATCTCGCTTTATTATTATTATTATTGTGTACAAGAGCACGACGGGTTTATCTTGATTATCAATATTTGAATACTTTTATCGATTTTCTTCCGGAAATAATCGCCATTTTGATTATTCGTTTCCGACTGCACGAATTTACAAAACGTGTTTTAAATCAATGACGAGGATACGTGAATGAATTAACACCTTATCCTATTTTGCATCCGTTTCTTTGTCACAAATTTATTGTATAATCACAAAAATTGTAATTATACAAAAAAAATGCTGCTGTTAAAGTTTATTTTTTACGAATAATCGATATTTAACGTGAATGTTTTAATGCAAACAGTAAAAAAAAAAAAAAAAAAAATCAAGATGGATGTCATTTTGTGAGGATGCAGGTCGATAATGTTTTTTTTCTACAATAATTCGTGTCTGGCATCGTAATTTATTTTATGAAGAGAGAAAAAATTTTAAAATGCTGTTCAATATTTTTCTGAATCGGATATAATTTCTCCTTATACATATTTTAAAGAGAATTTGCGGAAAGTTCACATTCTCTGTCTAAACTAATCGATAAAGTTTAATATATATATATAGATGTAACTGTACTTAAACTAAATTAAATTTATATAGTATAAATAATAGGAAATTTCGAAAAATGTTAACTATAGACTTTGATTAAAAAATAATTAATTGTTATCTAATTTTAGATGTCATTATATTTACATAATATGGCCACAAAAATATAAATACCTTCTTATAATGAAAATTATCTGCTAAAAAAATTACTTAAACTGGAATTGTTACAATAATTATATAATGAAAGGAATAGAGCTCTTATCTAGACTATTACTATTTTAACTATAGTAAAATAATCTGAATTATATAAACAGTAGATTATTTATTAAATGTTAATGGAGTGATGGCGCATAGCTAGCAACGGCGCACGCGACGAGACGCGACGCGACACGAGTGGATGACATATTGATTATTATTAGCAGACACTTCACTCGGTATGATGAATGAGCTAAAATGTGTAAAATCCCAGCAAAAATCTGTCTTATTATGCAAAATTCGTTATTTAAAATTACTCCTACGTTACGATCAATTAAAAATTTTCTTTTTTCTCCCTTTTTTCGTATAATAGCTACGTTATTTAATAAATTTCTTACATAAACAAAGATATTTTTCATTTAATCAATCATATTATGTGCAAATGGCTTAACGGGATAAAAAAGAAAGATAAAAATTTTAATCAAGGATATCTTCTAGATTTATTGGTATAAAATGAATGTTGAACACATAGAACAACGTAAACGAGAGATGAACATATAACTATTTTTACTTCTTTCTGATTTATTTTTACTCATTCGATCATCAAACGTTATCGTGCTAAAAAATTGCCATACTAGTTAATTTTTAATTAATCAAACATCTTTAATGTGAGTTTTCTTTATATTCTTTTAATAAGAGAAACCAAAATATAGATGTAGATAATTCAAATCGACGATTTTATACAAAATATTCTTTAAAAATCTAGTCTCTTGTTTATAAAATGAAACATATAAATACATTTTGTTATATAAATCTCTTAAAAATTTATTTTTTCTTTAGATATCCTTACACAATAATGGAATTATTCCTTTGAAGTTTTTTTTAACATAAAAGAAATGCATCTACTTTATATATGGTAGATTCAATTTAAGATATATGTGTTTATATAAATAGTAAAAAAAAAAAAAATAAGCTTATTACTGGAAAGAAATAGTTTGTATTACGATTTGTGTCATCCAATTTCTGTGCTAGCTTTTGAGTTATAGGAGTATTAAAAATAATGATTTATTATAGGAGATGGCTTTAGTCATTGGAGAGCGGTAATAAGCCAGAGAAAAATGACGTTTCTGCTAGACCGGCTGGAATTAATAACTGTGATTAATCATCAACCACACCAGAAAAAAATAGGTGGAATAAGCACAAAATTTTAAATTATTCTTGTCTTTGAAAAATTGATACTGTTAATCTTATAATGTCCAAATGGAAGATCATTAATTTACCGAGTTTCTTATTCGATACTTTTTGGATACAGATGTTAACTGATAGGAAGACAATGAAATTTATAGATTTCCATAAATTGGATCGCAATTTTTCTTCAACTTTAACAAGTTTTGGATGTTTCGACATTATTTTCTTCTAGCATTCCAAATTCATTGATATTTGATACAGCTGTCTGATAAATGATTTATTATCTGTCGGATGTTTTTATCTGAACTAGTACTTGTTCACGTAAATTAACGTAACACATATGTAATGTTTTTGTTCGTCTGACAGAAAAATTAAGTCTTATCGCGTAAACATTAATATTCCTAATAATGCGTACTGTATTTTTTTAAAACACAATCTTATACTAAAAAAATACGATTTTTTTTCGCAGATTTGCGAGGAAAAATGAGAGCGTAATGGAAAATTTTTCCTAATGAGAAAATTATGAGGTCAACTTTAAATATTCATCTTTTTATTGTAATGAAATTATATATTTCAGATCACAGAACTAAACCCATTGAAAAGATTGTAACCAGAAAAAAGTCCGTGCAATCGCATCCATTATAGTTTATAATATTACAAGGAATTTCTAAGAAGAAATCTGATGGATAGGCATACTTATGTGATACGTATTTCCAGTTACAGCTTTTCTCATAAACATAAACCAACATAAGCGAAACGTCATAAAATAATAATTCATGACTTTTTTTTGATGTTTCTAATCAATATTTCTTTATTATTTAAAGAAGTTAAGAAGTTTTAAGTTCATACAGCAGAAATCCTTAACCTATTATGAATATATATGTATATATTTTTATTATTTATCAATGTTACATTTAAGCTAAATTCTCACGGACTTGGCTATAGAATTCGCAAAAATTAAAATAAAAAATACTCTCTATAGCTGTACTCAAATTTTTATTAAAAAATTTTTTTTATAAGTTTCAGAAATAAATTTTTCATGTAAACACATAACAGGAGGAATACTTGGAAACCATTTCGGATTTCTAGAGTTTTTATGAGTTTCATTTAACAAGCTTTAATGATATAGTGGAAATTTAAATAAGAAAATATTTCTGAACGCCAAAAATTAATCATTCTCACTCCATTTAGTATAAAATAGATGAAAAATTTTAAATATATTAAAAAAATAAACCAATAAATATTGTTTATGATGTCATAAATTGATTTTTCATTTTGGTTTTCCTATCTTCTCATTAGATTATCCCCGATTATATAATAATAATAATAATTTAATTAATGATGTACAAGAATTCTTAATTAAGATATAATGTTATAACATGTATGATAATATAGAAGCTATATTCCATTAAACTTAAAACATCACACAAACTATTGATGTTTCATACTAGTTAGCGATTTAATTGTTTTTAATCACAATACTCAAGTTTTTAATGTATTTTGAAAATAATATAAGATAAAAGGGCATACATTTAAAAGTTTTGTCTCGAGTTCAATTCGGAATCAAGAAAATAAGCCACACAAAAAATTTTTCTTTTTAGAATTTTTATTAAAAAAAAAAAAAACGCGAATTGAAGCTTTTTCTATAGAAACTTCTTTTATCGACAGTTAAAGAAAAATTCAATAGATAAGCAAGTTAGTTTTTTTCACATATAATTTGAAAATCGTGGATCAATATTTGCGCTATAATGTCTTACGTGTCTTTCCACAGATTCCGCGATTAAAAAGTTTGAAATCTGCGAACTGAATCATAAACCCCGTGACGCGAATCATCTCACAGGTTTTATAATCAAACATTTAAGGAACTTTGCAAATTGCCATCGACGTTTCGTTAGGGGGAAAAAAAAAAAATCTACAAATTACCCACACGTATCACAGATTTGTCGCGTCATCTAAGAAGCACGAAGGCAACAAACAAGGAGGATGGCATCAATTATTCTATATAAAAGATGTATTCGACTGCGATTAACATCTATTTTTTAAGAAATGACAGCGCCCCGATTATTTGAATTCGTTTTAAATCCGATTGTTTGAATAATTTAATTAACGATCAACTTCTTTGTCTGAATTTTTTGTAATTTTGATAAATTTTTGTTAGGAAGGAAACAGTCGATCGATTTATCCGATGATGATGATAATTAAATCCAGAATAATTTTTTTTTTATAAATTCTCAGAGATGTAAAGAGAGATCTAAGTACATTTTACTTAAATAGAAAATTTTATTCGTTTCCAATTATAATTTTTATGCATTAAAAGTATTATTAGTCAACTGTTTTTTTAATTAAAAAAATAATATTAATAAATCTCACTTAATTTCGATTACTTCAATTTTCGCACGTAAATATTCCTTAAAAAAACTATTTTAATTTCTGAATTATCTGTTTTCTTAAAAAAAAAAAAAAATAGTTGACTACAGTAGTAATAATAATTTTTTTTTTTCCTTTCATTACGTCATTATATCGATTTTCTGTCAACGAATGAAAGGAGAATAATAATAATAATAATGACGTCGTTCGATTTCATTGGTTGTTGCAATGACGTAAATTTAATAGTCGTCCTATCGAATATTTCGCAGTCGATCGTGGTTAATAATGGTGCGGCGCTTTGTGAGATTGTTTCCATGGAAACGATACAGACATCAATGCATTCTTGTCTTCGACGTTGCTCAACTACATCTTAAGGAAGCTTTTACTTGTCAGTATTTTTATCGATAATTAATACTTATGAAACTTAAATAGTATAGATTTTTGACCAAATATGTTTCATTTATTTTTAGATTAAAAACAATTTCATGTTTCTGAAACATTGGTGTTTAAGAAATATGATATACAAAGAAAAAGATATTTTTTTCATTTAATATGATAGAAAAATTCTGTTAAATGATATTTTCCAGACTTATTAGTATCAGATATACGTTCAACATGCAGATTAACGATAATTATATTATTAAATGTGAGATGAAGATGAAAGCATCGTAAGATCACCTGGTTTCATTCTTTCTGACTTATGTCACATAATGTAAAATTCACTTCAAATTTGATTTAATGTAGTTATTTTATTAAACGAATACATTAAAAAAATTGAGAAAAATTAATGATGATAAAAACCGCGAAAATATAACAAACTGAAACTACTTATTTTTTGATTTTTTAAATTAAAAATACTTTTTTTTTAATGTGGAACTTGGTAAAAAAAAAAAAATTATTATTAAAGAAAAGATGAAATTTGGAAATCATTTTCAGATTTAAAAACCAAATAATTAAAAAAAGTGCAGTAACTTTCGACCTTTTATTTAATTTTTAACAACGTTCGACATAATTCTTTCTTTCTTTCTTTCCGATGTTTGTCATACTTGATTGTCGTGCAATAATTAACTGTTCGATTTTTGTCAAAAGTTTAAATTGAAAATACGAAAAAAAATCCAGAGCCAATTTTCTCTCTTAAGTTATTCAGAAAACTGAGAACAAGATGTGTGTATTTGCATAATCTCAAATGATTAAATATATAATTATGATAGATCTCTTGACGACGATAATTATTGCGGTCAGAGAGAAAACTTTACGCAGATAAATCAATTTTGAGCGAGTGATATACAAGTTTATTTCTCCATTCATGAATAAAATGCGAAAATTAAGAATTTCTGGCATATTTCTCATATTTGATTTGATTTAGAACCTAATAAAAGTAAAATATTATTATGATTATTATTATCATTATTTCTATCTTTCTTTATCATAAAATAAATATCTCAAAGTCGTCTAAACATATTTTGAACTCTTATTTTCTTTTAACAAAAGCGAATTTTGGCAAATTTTAAAATATTCGAACGTGTGTTGTTTAAAAAGTATAATCGAGTAATTCTACTGCATTATATGCACTTAATACTGAAAAAGCAGTGAAAACATGAAACATCACAAGAAAAAATGCGAAATCTAAACAGAAAACGGATATTTTCCTTTCTGTATCAATATATTTTTTGTAGTAGTTTGTCTTAAATCATACAAGTTTATTACGGAAAAAAACGGCATTTTATATCTAGTTAAATAATTCCATATGTGAAAAAAAGATGTTTCCTTTTAAACCAAGTGTATTTCGAGAAGTATGGATAAGTGCTGTTTCCTTTTTAAGTAGTTTTCTCGGATTATTTTCGGTAATCTTGGAACGTTGCCAACTTTCAAGTGGCGAAGATGATGATGAAGACGTAGCCATTTCCACGCTCCCGTTTAAACATCTGTAACGTGTTTCTATATTTGAAATGCTGTTGTATAGGCCGACCGACAACTTTAAATTGGATATCAGAATATCTTGTTTGGTTCATCAGTTTTATCCTAGTGAAAAAATCTTTTCTTCCTTAATATATCCGATAGATTTTTGATTCACATCCAATTATTTTTGTAGAAAATTTAAATAAGTTTTAAAGCTTTTGTTTACCGACTTCAATGCAAACGTGTAGGCATAATCGCTTATCTGTATTATAAATAAAATAAAATTTTAAATTGATTTAATTATTTACTGTATTTAATAAAATATGCATTTATTTTCTTGGTGTAATTTAATTCTTGAAATTAAATTTGCTATTAAATTCGGATTTTGCATTCGTTATTTATTACAAGCTTCAAATAATTCGCTTGTTTTAATTGCTGCCGTTCGAAACAAATTTTATCTAACGGGATGATACTAAAATAAATTGGAAAACAGTGAGAAATTAATATAATTTTTTTTATTTTATTTTATAACAACATACCGATCAAAATAGTTGAAACAAAATCGCTTTCTATACTGTATTTATATAAAAAAAGAAAAGCCATGATGATATTGCAAATGTATCTTACATAAACGAACAACAAAAATTTAGCAAGATAGTCCTAGAATCATATAAAACAATTATAAGTTAATCTATTCGAAGTTTTTTTTTTTAATATGAATAAAATGGCAACAATAAATTATTGTGCTTTAAAATAACTGGAATAATTTTTTTTTAATATTGTATAGACAATAGAAAATTATTTATTGCTATTAAAATATTCAGTCCTAAACTTCCGAGCAGAGATGCATAGCACTCTGGTGGCAGGTTTCAGGAGATATTAATAAAGCACAACGAAAAGAAAAAAATACACAATTAATAATTATTATATATCGTTATATAAAAACTATTTTAATGTGCGATATAACAAAATTATTAGACTTTTTTATGTAAGCAGAATCAGGTTGTTTATATGTTATATAATTATTTATGACATTATTAGACTAAATCATCGATAGACTATATACAATATTACTCTGTATTATTATTATTAAAACATTACATAAAACGATTCAAGTTAAATAAAAGAAAATTAGGTATTGAATTTTAATAGTGTTTTTAATAATTTTTCTAAAATATGCTTTTTTTTTTTAATTTTTATTTGTACTACACTAGGTGGTTTTTATTAAAAGAAACTATCTTCAAAGTAAGTTGTAATTATCTGTAATAAATGCAAAATTGATTTTATAATTATATTTACAGTAGAATATACGGAAAGCGAGTTTTTTTTATATGAAATTTAGTTATATTATATCGTTTCATTCTTGGCGAGTGTTTACATTACATGTGACATGAAAGAATCTTAGCAATGAATTAAAAAAAAATCAATGGCCAAAAGTATCATTTATAAATTATTTTAGTCTTATAAGACTTTAAAAATTATTTATTGTAGATTATTATTTCCTTTAAAAAGTCGATTCCAATATACATTTGTTGGGTAGCAAGTAAAATAAACTTGTTTTATAAATGTATGTACTACTATAAAGGCATAAGAGATATTAATTTCGGTTTCTATCCGGGAAACGAGTATTCTAAGCGTATCTATCTTGTGCTTGTATCAAAGTTTCTATTCTTTAATCGAATAATGCCTTCTATTATCATATTTTCTCACGATTTCCAATTTTGTATTCTTTTATTAGAAGAAAGAAGGGAAACCCAAGGTGACATTGCATAGGCTTACATGTTGGAAAGGGGAACAATATCTTTTTTTAGTTATTATTAGCTAGCATAAAGGCTTTAAGAACGAATAAAAAAAAAAATCTGGGCAAGATTTTATTTAGTATTCTGCCACCCATCTATAGAGATAGTGAATAGTATTAACATTACATTAAATAGAAAATTTCCGACAGACTGAAATGTTCATTGCTAAAGTTTGCAATTGTAATATGTCTCAATCACCTAACTGAATTAGTAGAAGTTTAAAATAATAACACTTAAAACACAAATCAATAAATGAATGGCAGAATTCAAGTTAAAATCTGCACAACAATTTTATAACATACTACATTTACTTTTTAAATCGAAAGAAAAGATTATAAAATAAACCTTCTCTTCTATTTAGAGGGTTATTCTTATCTAATGCAACTTCAGATATAATTGATTTTTTTTAATTTAATGATCAGAAAGTTCAAAAATTTCTATAGTGATTGATAACAATTTATAGACCTTATATCATACTGACTAAGTTACTTAAAAAAATAATATATCTACATAAATGATTTAAAAACGTTACAAATAGTTAGTCATTTCCAAATTCTCTATTCAGAGCTGGTTTTACGTATATTATGGTCCCCAAGCTATAACATTCAAGAGGCCTTCTCAAATGCATTTAATATCTTTTTAATGAAATATGAGCTTCCTTGTAAGATGAGGTCCTAAACTAACTTATCTAGATTTTGTGTAAATCTGGCCTTGACTGTACTGGTTAAAAAGCAACAGAATTTTATGTTTGATATGTAATATTAAATTTTTCATACACAATGAAATCTAAAACCATGAGAATTATTAATATCTTAATGAAAATAAAAGATTATTTCAAGTTTTCAGAATTTTAAAATTTTAATTGCAGCAATTGCCTAAAAAATTATCAATTACCTAAGTATTAAATTCAAAGATTATTTTAAAAAACAGACAAATTAAGTAGCATTGATTATTCTTTTGGAAAAAGTTGACAAATATTGTAATCATCAAGTATAATAATAATAATAATAATAGAATAATAAAGTTTTTTTTAATATAAGTAATAATCTATTCCTAACAAAAAGAAACAAACGTTGTGACTTAATAATTATATTTGTTTTTCTATTAATGTTTTTCTATTCTAGCATAAAATTGTATTTTTTATTATTAACGTCATTAACAATTGAATGCATTTAATTTTAATGCAGAATGAATAAATAGCATAAGAAAAATTAATAACAGTCTAGTTAAATTTTTATCAGATTAGGTTCAGATCAACAGAGAGTTGATAACCAGATTTTTAACAAACTATCGATTGAAATCGATTAAATTAAAAAATTTATAAACTAAATTATACTTTCCGTTTAGATGTGATAATTTTGAGTTAATTGAAAACACAACAACAAATATTTAAAATGTTTATTTATCTACAAGAATTCACTTAAACAAAGTGGACTCTATTTTTTTTTTTTCTAATTATACCTGAGTAAATCCATACTACTCGTGAGTAAACATCAAATGTGTTTAGTAAACAAAAACATTTTCACATATACCATATCCATCTATCTATTCAAACGAATCTAAGCACAGCAGAAACAGTCCTATTCGTGTATTCCTCCATTTCTGGATTGGAAGACTCACTGGATGTCAATTTTTAGATTTATCCAAATCGACAATAAGAATTTTTTTCTAAAACTGATAATGCATTTTTTTTAACGAAACAAAGTTGACGATTTTATCAACTTACGTTATAGTAAAAGATCAATTATCCGATTTATCAATGATTTGGTTAATGGCACAAAAATCATCTCAGTTAATGGAAATTATGATCTTTTTATTTTTTTTTTATATGAAATAAAATATCCTTGAGACTAATTTCGGAAGTTTAACTAGCTGCTGAATTAACTTTGATAACTAACTACTTTACAGAAGATTTTATCGTAATCTCAGTGCTGATGGTACTTTTTGCGATGAAGACTTAAGGAATATCTCCATCGAAACGTTTCTCCACAAAGACTGCAACGGAGGGTATCGGGAGAATGCATCCGTAGATGTTGCTTCAACAAGTCTCGTGTTTTGAAGGCCTTTGGGCATACTGGGCACGCGTGAGTCGGATCTGAATGAACATTGTAGTGCCTCTTTAGACTAGCAGAATTCCTGAAGTTTTTACCACAATAGGGACAAGTCGAAGTTAGTGAGGTTCCTGAAAAGAGACATTACTTTACATTACTGAACATTAGAGATTTTTCTCGGTCATGTAAAATGGTATTAAGAAATAAATTTTTCCATATTTTTTCACCGAATTTTGTTAATAAGCAATATGCAAAATACTTACTTAAATGAACACACAAAGACATTCTCTTTCCAAAATAATTGTCCAAATTTATAGGGGCATTTATTATTAATTGAATAAATATTTCAGATAAATAAAAGGCCATGTAATCAGTGTTTATATATTTTATGTTAAATAATTTAAAAATAATGTTTTATTCTCTGAAAAGCCATTTGTATAATTGGAAATGCAGTTTTGAAAATTTGTAATGTGTGAATTAGAAACATCATGGCGCTATTTACCAAACCGATTCAGAAGCAGACTGTCGATCGATTTTTCCAATGTATAATTAAACACGAAAAAAGTTGGACGTTCTCGAGGATGCTGAGAAAAGCCTCAACTCTTTATTTTTAAATAATGAAACAACAATGTAAATTCGATAGCTTTATTCCAGATTACATTTTTTGACATGCTGATTATAAGCATGTTTCCAACGAAATGTTTGACCGCATACGTTACAAGAGTATTGATCGGGAACATGAATTCGGAAGTGCTGCTTGAGATGATCACTTCTCTTAAAAGTCTTCCAACATACGGGACATTCGAAATTGGGGTCTCCGTGAACGGACGCGTAATGGCGACGACACAAGGCCTCGTTGCGAAACTTCTTCCCACAAAGTTCACAAATATCTGCAAAAAAAAAAAAAACAATTCATCGGAATGTCATCACTAAATCGTTTATAAACTAGAAACTATTTTTAAATGCTATTTTTATATTCTTTATTCCAAGAGAGTTTAACTCTCTTATATTTGAGAAGTCCTAGAGAGATCTATGCATTATTAGTTTTCTCGTGTATGTCAGTGATTATAATAATCAAGAAATTAGAATATAAAAACTACATACATTCTTAGAAATCTTTTATTTATGCAGTAGATAGCGTTTATATATATAACAATCGTGCCTTCCCGTCTTTGACAAAGAACGAACAACTTCCGCCATCTAGTAACGATAATTGTTATTAAACGAGCAAACTACAGTTACAAAACTGGAATCTGTTAGTAATCACATTAATACATAAACTGTTGTTATGTAAGGACAAAATATATGCATAACATAATTTTATAACAACAAAATCTTTAGTAGTAAAATTATTGCATGCTGGTTGGGAGACTAATCTCTCCGCATTACGAATTTACATAATACTGTATATACAGTAGTAATAGAAGAAATTTCTCAATACTAACTTGTAAGAAATAAAATATTGTTTTTCTGTGTAATTTTTTACATGAAGAGTCATAGTTTTAATCTGTTCTGTTTAGATCAATTTCTATAAATATATGTAAAAATCAAAAATAATCCAAAATTAATTGAAATTTTAAATATATATAAAATTACAAAATCAGCCTTCCATGAAACTAACTAGACGATCCTTATTTTTTTTCTGTCATGTTTAATATAGGTTTATAAATGACGCATAATTGTTTTGACGATACCGTACTCTTCATTATCCAATAATTTTTTTTATGAGGTTACCTTGGTGATTTAACCGTATGAAATTTACAATATCGGATACGAATTTAAATTTTGGTTTACTTTACCGATTTAAAGAAAAAAAATTAACTTTTTATAATTTGGAATTTCAAATTTAAAAATAATTAACAGCATATATTTTCTGCAGAATATTTCCTGTAATAATGCGGGAGACAAACTAAGGGATTTGATGATGATTATTGCGATGCACAACCAAATTTAGATTCGTTTAAGCTAAAAAAAAAAAAATATACAATACTGTATTTTAGATTTATGAGATCACCTTGTTGGCCTATGTGTGGGTAACTCAATAGCTTGAGTTTTATTCACTGTTTATTCTTGGGCATAAAATTAAAATAAACTTAGATGCTATTTTTTTTTTTATCTCAAATCAATAAAAGAAACATGACTGATTCAGTCTATGATTTGCATAAATTAAACTGTTATGTTGGAAAAATACTAATCAAATTTTTTATTGATATTTTCTTATTGTCAATTCCTGATAACACTCCATTCTGATGATAAATGCTTAGATATGTCTATACCTGCCAGCATAAGTAGAGAAAAGAAATTGTTAATATTTTAGTTTTATAATTTATAATGTTATAAAAATACCATATTTTTTTTTGTATTTTTTAAAATTAATAATCTATTTCTTAGTTTAAATTTATATTTAAAAAAATGTTTTTCTTTTATAAGTACAGTATTGACTGCATTAATTCTTAAATTGTTGAATTAAGAATTAAATCTTAAATCAATTAATTCTTAATTCATTGAATTAAGAATTCAATGAATTAAGAATTATGTTTTTTATTTGTCATTTGATCATTTATGTTTTTTATTTTGTACATAATTAGTTAATAACATAATCTGCTTTGCATTTACCGTTTTAAAAAGCTAAGTCAATTTTAATAATGGAACCAAAGTTATAATCTTTTATTATTATATATGATAGTTTTATTTACATTAATTAATTAATTAATAATGTAATATACTCCCAGTTATTTGCGTTGCAAATTAACAAGGTCATCCTCAACCTGGAAGGGATGTTTAAAATTATCAATGTTTTATTTTAGTTAAGATATCTAAAAATTACAATTTTTAAATTCTCCAGATTCATTTCTTTATTATATCTTAGATAATTGACAATCAAAATTAGAATCAAATTAAAACTAGAGATAGTGAAATAATTTCTTGCTGCAAATAGTAATTCTGATTTCACGATTTAATAAATAAATATAATATTTGAATATATGCATTTATGTAATTTATTTTTTAATATTAAATGCATCATGTCCATAATTCCAATTTTTTTTAATATTTTACAGATTATCCTGGGTAACTAATTTCCCAATGCCTGTTAATTGGGAGTCAGTAAATTTTGATTTTATTGAAAAGCTAATTCTTTCTTAAAACAAAACAATTAATTTTAGTTAAACATTTGTCTATAAATTGAATGTGACTATGATGAAATGTTTTGATTTATCTTTTGTTATTTTATGAATTTCATATGAGTTATTGTTTTTAGATTATGAAAACTATGATAATCTTACAAAGATTAAGTCTTTATTTAATTGCTTTTATTTTTTATTCATACATATTAACAAGATATTTACTTTTGTTTAGTACTTCATTTAATAAGAAATATCAATATACAAGCATACAGATTATTAAATAAAAGCAGAGTTTAAATGGAGAATATTTGCTTCATTTAACATCTTGTCTTAAAAAGATCAAATTTTATTAAGTTGTTCATCCAATTTGAGTATTAATGAACTTTCATATGAATGCTGTTTGAATTATGTTCTAAATACTGCAATCATGTAAGCAAATGAATTAAATATAAAAAAATTCTTAATGAAAAATAAAATATTCACCATAATTTATTTAAATGTGATATCTAAATCATGAATACAGTGGGAGATCCAAAAAAAATGACAAGAGTGCACCATAATACAAATAATTATATTGCTAATAATTTAAATGATTAGTATTGGTACATTTGTTTTTCGCCAAACTAAGTAGGAAATGTTCTATTCTGAATTTTCATATGCATGGTATGATTGATATGAGTTTGATCTAATTTTATTTTTAAACTTCAGCAAACAAAAATGATATCTAATATTGTTTAACTCATTATTATTTTTGCATTAACTATAAATTCTTCTGAGTGTTTCTATACAAATACAATAATACCAATTACTGTTAAATTTTCTGAGAGTAAGAAATGATTGGGTGTGTTGATGAATGAGACACATAAAAACTATATGTTGGAATCAAGATTATGCTCCCTGGCTCAGGCAACAAATTGTTAGGAGACTAAAAGAAGTCATAAACTCAAATCTAAATGTTTCAACTTCTTTACATTCAATGAGATTATAAATAGATAACTAGAAATATAACTGCTTAAATTTTTATCATTTAGTTTCAAAATACAGCACTTAAAAGCAGTGAGAAATATTTATTGAACGATAAATAAAAACGTTTTTGGTATTACACATACCATCTTCAGTTGTAGATTACAATAAATAGAACAT
>WUQG02090371.1:0-26390 GCA_011317285.2 Androctonus mauritanicus | reverse complement strand
AAAATGCGCCTAGACTTTTTTGCTCAGAATTTCACCCTCTACCTGCCTGTAAATTTTGGCACCACCTTTCTGAATCATCCTGTATATATATACCATATTTTGATGTAAAACATTGAGATTATTTTTAACAATTTAATTTACATTATTAATCCAAAATGATAAACTTCTGAATTTGGGATCCCTAAAAATCCTAAATTCCATCATCATCTATTAAATTATCAAGATTAACACAAGATGTAATACTAAAATACTAATTTCCTTAAAAGTTAGCTATGCAAATGAAAATATTTATACAAATATTATTGGAATTTCACTAGTTTGATATGAATGGACCAAAATTGCCTAAAATTAGTAAAAAGTTCAGACTATAAAGAATTTATTTGTAAAAAAAATATATTTTAAAATTACATGATGTCATGAGTAATAGAATATTCTATTATTCATGACATCATATATTTATATTATAAAATCATAAAGATTCACTTTTATTTAATTTTGAAATTACAATGAATTCTTTTTATATATACAATAACAATACTATTTAAGCAATGAAACATTTTAATCAAAAAAATCTTAGAATATATAAAAATATATGTAAGGCTCTATATATGTGATGTACAATTAGAACAGAAAGTAACAGAAGTTAAAACTATAAAACAACTATTTTATTTGCGAGCTTCGATGTACATTTATTCAGTTAGACGTTCTTTCTTCTAATGTCTTCTTTTTCTTCTTTCTTTTCGTATACTCTCCCTTAACCCCCAGGGCCTAGAATGTTGTCTAACCGGTTCTATTCACTGTTGGGTTCGTTTTCTATTGTTGGGGTCTTACATATATTTGACTAACTTTATAGACTTCAACAAATTCTTATATTTTTTAAGAATGTAAAAATTGATGAGGGCTATAAGTGGAAATTGTTTTTAAAATTTTTTGATTGAAATATTTCATTGCCTAAATAGTGCTGCTATTGTGTATGCAGACCAATAGATATTGGGCTAGTGTTTTTTACACTTAAAAGATGATAAATTTTTCACAGCAAAATCATATCTTTTCATTTGCAAAGTATTAGTTATGTTACCTCTTTCTATTGGTTAAAACAACTATAATGCCTGAAAGACACAATAAAAAACTAAAGACAAATACCTCAAAACTGCTGCTGAATGCTATTATTTTGAGGTATTATGTTTATTCTTATCATCAGCAGTTAGTTAAAATATTAGTGTAATTTAGCTAAAATGTATAAATCATTCGATATACTATGATTTTATACACTTCAACTAAATTTAATTCTGTCAAGAACAAAGACAATGCATCTTATTATCCCAAAATAAACAGAATTTTAAATAAGCAGAACTCAAACTATTAAGATTATGCCTCTGGCCAAATTTAAATCACAGATGCTACTCATCAAATCAAAGCAAAAAGCCATACAACACAGGATATAAATGCCAAGATCATATATGTAATGTAACCCTTGAAAAAGAAACCAAAATTATAAGTTAGTTCTAACCATTCACAGACTGTTCCAATTACTTGCATAGTGTTCTGATTAATGTATAGTTCATTTTGTCACAATTAATTGCAAACTATAATTTATTATGGCCATCATGACACTAAAAAGCCTATTTGTATGCTTTTACATCCTGTATTATACCAAAAAGAAAATATTTCTAGACCCACACTTACATGGCCTTTTTGCTTTCTTTTGATGAATAGCATCTGTAATTTAAATTGGGGTCTGATCTTTTAGGAACACTTTGTATAAATTAAATGAATTTGTATAATTATTTTATTTTTTTTTAATTTTAATTAATTTATTTTATTTTATTTGTTTAATTATTTTTTAATATAGGAATAATTATTTATCAATAATCTATATATCTTTTAAAGAATTTCATTTGCAAAGTATTAGTCAGATAAATTGATTAACAGCAGATAATCAGTAATCTTACTGATTATCTGCTGTTCTAATCTGATTAAATAAAATATGCTCATTATTTTTCTATAATCAAAGATATATTAAAGTGTATTAAAATTTAAGTTTAATTGTTAATTTGATTGATTAATAATTCTACATATTTGTTATTGTTTTATTTAAAACTATAATAATTAAAAGTTTTAGAAACTACTGCTCTTAACGGTATTAAATTATAATAAGCAAACGTTATATCATTTGTGCTTGATAACGTTTGCTTATTATAATAATTAAGTTATACTCTAACTAATTGTAGAGGAATAATAGAAAAACTAGTTAAAGATTATTTTTTAATAATTATATAATAAAATGAACAAAAATTGTCCTAAATTAAGTAATTTTTATATAAAAATTAAATAAATAAAAATTATTTTACAGGCTGGGCATTTTATTTGGCTATTGGAAGCACTATCATTACTTTTCTATGTTCAGTATTGTCAGTACAAGCAGAGATATCAACTTCTAGTGACAAAGTACAAGATGAAATTCTAGAAGGAAAAAATCTCATTTGTCTTATATAACTCCATTCAACATGTTGTAAATGTTATTAATTAGATATTGTATTGAACAATGTAGTGACTGTACTTAGGCAGCTATTCCTACAGAACATTTTGTAGGTTTAGTTGTATTTTTAAAAATAATGGAGAAAAATTAAAAGAAATTATGTAAACTTTTAAAGAAAAATTATATTAATCATTTATTTCTTAAATTATTCTCTTTTCAGAAAGCATTAACATAAGAAATATTATTCTTTGAATATTTCTTCTAATTTTTTAAATTTTCCAATTAGATATCTCTATTCAGTTTCAATATTTATTTTCTTTTAAAGTTGGTCCAAGAATTGACTAAAGGAGAACGAGTGTTAAAAGCAGCACTTTTAAGAAATTATTCATTTAACCTGTAATGACTAGTTAATATAACAACAAAAAATAATAAATTAGCATTTTTTATTCTTGTTATTTTAGCTAAACAATCAATTGAATGCAGTTTAGAAGTAATTGAAAATGTATTGTTGTTGTTATTTCATTTTAATCAAATTATCTCATACTAAAATTTAAAAATTGCCTTCATTAATATAAAACAAGCATTTCCTTTCTAAAACTAAATCTTAATAACAAAAAAATTACAATAATAATATTTAATCACTGATTACAAATCTACAAAGCTTAATTTTAAATAAAATTATTTTTATTTGAAATATTTATTTAGAAATTGTGCATTTGTTGTTCTAGTTGCAATATTTCATATACTACAGTAATCTAAAAATAGGCTGCATCTTTAATTTATATTACTTTAAAAAGAAAAAACTTTTCATTAAACTTATTCTTAACTAAATTTAATCCAGAAATAACAGAATACTTGATTTTTTCATATTTAATGGTAGTGTCAGCTACAATGTTTTTTCCAGAACCCATAAGACTGATATTTGATTTTTTGTTAATAAATATGCTATATATATATATAAATTTTTGAGGAAAAAGAGAAATGCTTATATATTTGTTATGAAATAATTAGTAAACTTATAAGCATTAATTATTAGAAAATCTCCTAAATGCTCAATGCATAAACTTTTTATTGTGCAGTACATACCACTCTGATTGTCTTTTCCCTTTCTTCAGCTTATTTATAATTATTGTAACACTAATGACCAATTGCCTTATTTCTTGAATATTATACAGAAGAGATGGCATCACTTATACATTTTTCCCTGTGAATATATAAAGTCTAGGAGGCTAAGTGTGAAAATTTGCAAAATCTTAAATTTATTTATTTCTCTGAAGCGTGTGAAAGATATAATACTAGGTGTGCTACCCATATTATATAATATTTATGAATTACAGCATTAAATCATACTATACAGCAACAACAGAGCTATCCTGGAGAGAATTTGAGAAGAAATAGTCCATCAGATTGATGTGACATAGCATCCTACACTGAATATTTTATAACTGAACTTTATAAAGATTCAATAATTTTTCAAAACTTGAAAATTTTTATAAAACTGTTGCATATACATACTTGTAAGTTTAGCAATTATTTCATAATAAAACCATGAAAATCATTCTTTCTATCAAAACTGCTTAATGTTTCATTTAAGACATTAATAACCATAAAAACAGCACTACCAGCAGCTGAAAACAAAATAGAAGATTGTTTATTTTACAAATGTTTTTGGCAAAATATTTTGCCATCCTCAGGTTACAGACTATGGAATAATGGAATAATAGAATAAATTTCAAACAAATAACAGTTGTTGCCTAGGTTACCTGGCTGGGTAGCATAAATACAACAAAGTAAATGAATAAAATAAATAAACGAATATAAGACACAACTAAGTATACAATAAACTCCCTTAAACAAAAAGATGCTAAATACATGAACAACACCACAGAGCAAAATGAATTGGGTTCAATTGTGGTAGTTCAGTGCTTAATTATCCCTAAATTATTAATGGCAGTACACCATGGACTCATCATGAAATGATTTGCTAGATCTTTATTAGGTCATCTTTAGGATATACTCCCACGCTGGTGGAATCATCAGCATTGACAAGGTTTTCTGTCTCTTTTCTTCTAGTTATCTCGATTGTCTCTGCTAGTAAGGATTGGGATTCATTTCTAATTTGCTTTACGATCTTAGTATTGCACCAATCCACTGTTATGTCTGCATTATAAGCCTCTATTGCTAGCGTGGTGTTCAAATTCGTCTTTATTATATCCCTCATGTAAAGGCTTATTGTATAAAGGCTTAAGGAGCACAAGAGAAATATAATTCATTTTGCTCTGTGGTGTTGTTTATGCATTTAGCACTTTTTTGTTTAAGGGAGTTTATTGTATACTTATTTGTATATTATATTCATTTATTTTATGTATTTACTTTGTTGTATTTATGCTTCCCAGCCAGGCAACAACTGTTATTTGTTTGAAATTAATTCTATTATTCCATTATTCCATAGTCTGTAACCTGAGGATGGTGAAATGTTTTGCTGAAAACATTTGTAAAATAAATAATCTTCTATTTTGTTTTAAGCTGCTGGTAGTGCTATTTTTATGGTTATTAACGTCTTATATGAAAATCATTATTTTATATTACCCTGCTTATATTATAGACTAAAAACTCATGACTAAAGTCATTGTCCAAGGGACATATTAGTTATATACATTTTTAAGAGTGTAATCTTATACAGTAATCCAATTTTATAGAGACAGAATTTATAAAAAGTTGCAGCCTATATTTGGAATAAACCATAATTATTTTTGGATTTATGATGATGATAATCTATAAAATTAACTGACAAGAATATTCCTATACTATTTCATCTAAATATCATATTCTTAATTATTTTTACCTTTTCTGAAGAGTGTCAATATTAAAATGTTCTTATATACTTTTGGCATTTGTATGAGAAATTATAAAAGGGATACTAAAATGAAAAGATTTTTATATTGATGCATACCAATTTATTCAAAAACTGTTTTTGTTAAAAATCAGTTATCCTTCTAAACTAATTATTCAATTAAATAAATTATTTTATTTTTATACTATGAAACTATTGCAATATAACTGAATTATATATTCTAAAGAAATTTAAATACTTATCTTTCTATACTTATATACAAAAAGAAATATATGATACTAAATTTATAAGAAAAAGGAAATTGTTTTTAATTTTGCTTATGATTTTTTATTGTGTTTAAAAAAAAAACTATGCTTTTCAATAAATAAAATATTTTTCTGTATATGCTAACAATTTTATTATAATGTTCTCAAACTTTAAACAATTGATGTGAAGAATAATGCTGTGAAAAAATTTTCCAGCATAAATTTGAAATTGTATAGTGATTGATTTTGAAAAAAAAAGCCAAAATATATTTGCTCATAATCTGAAATATTACCATTAAATGGTAAAAACTTGTTATAAGTTTGTGATTTTTCCTATTTTCAGTGTTGTTGTTAAGATGTTTGTTGACAATTTTCAATTCAGAAAATATGTATTTCATGTATTCTATTTTTTTTAATCAAATGTAATATAGTTTGATATGAAATATTTTCTTTGTTGTTAAAATATTCATATTATACTATATTATTTGTGTATGTTTACTTATGTAATAACTTTTTCTTTCTTTTTTTTTCCTTTAATAATTTTTACATAATATGATATATTATACAGGAAACATCTTACAGTTTCATAATGTTAGTAAATACAGACATATTTTAAAATGTGACATCAGTTTACGAATAATGTGTAACTTTATTATTGTTTATAATGTCATTTTGTAAAATAAATTTAATTTAAAAGAATATTGTGTAATTTTTTAAATGAAATCTAATTAATTTCATATTTTTCAGAGAATAAATATAACCAAGTAAATAAATTTGCTTTTCTAGTTTGCTATATATGAAAACATAAAATTAAATAATTCAAAATCTCATTATAAATCGATGTTAAATAATTTCTTGTTATAAGAATTTATTAAATTTTTGATTGGAGTGTAATATTTCATTTATTATACTATTTTATACAGAAATTCCTCAACTTATGTAAGTGGGTTGTTTCATGAAATCCTACATAATATAAAAATACATATGGTTGAGCATACGCTATGTATCACAAGAACTAACAATAAAGAGAATAGAGGGTCTTATTCTTTAATAGAGTTATTTTTAAAGAATAAGATCTGGGTGGCCAAATTTCACGTCACAACAAGTCACATAGAAGAATACAAAACATTTTAGAGTCGCAATCAGAGTTTTTAAACTAATAATAGCTACAATCAGTTTTTTCAGGATAATTTTAGCCAATGATTTCAGTTCCAAAAATTATTTATTATCAAACTACTAAGAGTAAGCATTTAACAGCAGGCGTAAGTTAAGCATTAACTTTTATTTCTGCTAACGTTTTTGATGTTAAATACATCTTCAGGCATAAATAAAGTTTTTATTTATGCCTGAAGATGATGTATTTAACATCAAAAACATTAGCAGAAATAAAAGTTAATGCTTAACTTACACCTGCTGTTAAGTGCTTACTCTTAGTAGTTTGATAGTGAAGTAAAAAGCAGTTTTGTTTATCCCATGGTGTAAATACAAGTTCAGAATAGGAAAATAAAACTTATATAGCTCTCAAACAATATAGTTATCGCAGAAAAAAAGATGAATCTAAAAAATAATATAAAAAAATGACTAAATTTAAGCAAAAATTACTTTTACTGATATTTAAAAAAATTTTATTGGGACTCAAACCCACATCACTTAGAGAGCAATTGGTTATGTTCTCAATGCTATTATTCAACCATCAAAATTTTTAGCAGAATTATGATAATTAAAGAAAATGTCAAAAATCATGAAATTTAAAAAGTTATTAAAAAAATTCCTGTGACTACATTTAAAATTTTGTCAGATAAATCAACATATTGACTGCCACCATCCTGTAAAATTTATTCCAAGTCAATGAATCACAGTCAATTGGGTCCCATTGTTAGTTATAACTAGTAAAACTTTTTCACTCAGAGTATTTATTAAATAAAACCTAAAGAAAGTCTATGTTTTTTAACTAGTTGAATTTGTTAATACATATATAAATTAATTCAAATTGTATGGTAACTTTTGTATTAGAAAAATTGTATCTTTATTATCTGCTCTCACTATATTAATATTCTATATTAATTAAGCAGTTTTTGTAATTGGGTGATTATACACAGCTGTTTTTGTATAAATTATATGCAAGTTTAAGATTATATATAATTATATATAATCTTAATTAAACTTTTAATTTTTCTAGAATAATACAGCTTCAAATAATTTTAAGAAATATATAATTTAAAATTTGAATTCTCTTAGAACAAAAATTCTTATTTCTTAATATTAGTGTATTACAAGATGCCAAACTGGCAGCCCACAGGCGCATGCAGCCCTTGATGTGATTTTTTGTAGCCTTCAATGCTCTTAACTAAAATGAAAATGAAAACAATATGTTATGAGATAATAGGAAGTAACTTGTCATTTCACAGCTATATCATATACTATGATATACTAGTTTGATTTTAATGAAATGTAATTGCCTAAGTTTTTTTCAATTGGCCTTATTGGACATATATTACAGATGATATTGATCTTTCAGATCAGTGACATAAATTAAATGCTTTCCTGCAAGGACTGCATTGTTTTACATGAAATTTCTTATCAAAAACAAAAAGTCATAAATGAGAACCTGTATTTTTTTTGAATATATAAATACAGTGATCAAGTTCCAAACAATCCCTCTTTGAAGGATGTGTATAAAGAACATGCTAATCAACTTGTTAAAGATTTATTTGTTGTGTTATTAACTTATTTAAAAAAAGTAAATAGTTATGGTTATTTGAATTTATAAAATTTTAATGAAAACTTTCTTTTTCTACAGAAAATGTGACTTTTAACTCTTAATAAAAAATTAAAGATTGATATGAAGAATTAAATTAAAAAATATATATATAATTGAAAGGAATTATGTAGTAATTATATATTTTTGTAATATATTCATTTGATTATACAATGTTTTTAATTATCCAATCTATATTTCTGAATCCTTATTCTAAAATGTAATTTTTTAAAAATTTAAATGTGATGTGGCCCATGGCAATCTTACAGGCTCATTAAATAGCCCTTGAATTAAAATGAGTTTGATATGCCTGGTGTATTATATTGAAGATGATCTTACAATTGACTGAAAACATTTTATATAACAACATATATTTCTGTTTTATGGGCTATTGTGTAATTTATTGTTGTTAACTAATTTATTCAGAACTTCCTCACAAGGTGCAATTAGCATATACTTATATATGGAAATGCAAATCAGATGTAAATTTTAATTATATTAATTTTGATATATATTTGAAAAAATTTTTTAAATATATATTGTTAATATACTATATCTTTATCAAAAATAAAGCAAAGTTAAAAATATTTATATTTAAAATAAAAATAATGTATAATTATTTTTTAAGATTTAATGAATTTTTCTTACCTATTTGTCGTAAAAAGAATCGAATTGTATCTTCACTTAATGTTCCTTTAACTATATTTAAAAATACATAATACATTATAAACAAATTTAAAAACAAATACATTATAAATAGCGTGAAACACATAATACATTAATAATATAAACAAATTTCATTTTGAAAAATCAATTTAATATTTTACATTTAATGAAAACTATTTAATATAGGGTCATTTGGAAAGAAATTTTGTTCTTTTCCAACGAGTGGTGTTAGTTATATTTTTAACCTGCCAATTCAAAGTATTTGATAACTTCATATAAAATTTAATTTAAACTACAATAACTAACATTATATAAATTTTTATATGAAAATAAAAAATTATAAAATATAACAAATTAATTTTAACTTTATAAAAAATCATACTATTGAATCCTATATCAAATAGATTGAATAATTTATATTGTAATTAAAATATTTACCATGTAAATAATCTGCTAAATCACCACCATTACAATACTAAAAAAAAAAATAATAATTTATCATAAATTTATTTATTAGGATTAAAAAAATAGATTGCATATGATTTAATCTATATCAAGCAAACAAATTTACTACGGATTAATAATTAATAATTAAAAAAAAATATCAGCCAAATAATCCTAGCATTACAAATTAATTTAGAAGTAACTGAAATTAATGATTAAATTAAATTTAACCCCATGCAACTCCAGTTATTTCTAAATTAATTTGTAGTTTTAGGGCTGTGATTCAATATTCCATGAACTATACCAACTAAACCTTCACAATTTTCTTGGTTGACATCAACTTTCATTGAAATAAAGAATTGACTCAGTGAGCTAGGTCAGTGAGCCAGGTCACAGTGATCTAAGATGGAGTCAAAAGCATTGACTTTTATTTTTAGTGATTTACCTGATGAAAATACAAATGATTACATTGATGTACTAAGTGCAAAATTACCTTATGAATTTGGTAAGGTAAGCATAAATTTATTTAAGTACTAAGAGAAATATAATTTTATATTAATGCAATCCAAAAATTGCTATTTTAGTTACAAAAGTACAATATTTAATGAATTATCATAAATTTAATACTAATTTAAGTACCATAAATACAGGTAAACACAAAAATAGTTCATTATTATTTAGATAATAGCACACTTTTATTAAGGTACCATGAATTATTAATAATATTTTCTCCAGTTCTTAATTAATAGTTGTGATTCTGAATACCCACTAATTGATTTAGAAAAGTAATCCCTATTTATTAAATTAACAGTATGACTTTAATCAGTTTAGAATGTTTTAGATCAGTTTTAAATAATTTATACAATATAAAATTGAGCATATTTTCATGTATTAAATTTTCTCTAAATAATTGTTATACTTTTATATATAAAATTCTTACTTTGTGAGAATGGTTTGTCCTTTCTAATTTAATATTTATAATAAATATTTATGTAATTTAATTGTGGATCCAATGGACGATGAGGACAGGCTTTAGCCTACCGCAGTTATGTGGTTTAGACGCATAGGTAAGGACAGCAAAGTGAGAATCATTGTCGACACAACAGATGAGACAGTAACAGTTTTATAAACCAAGGATCTTTATTGAGAGAGAGAGTTAAAATAATACACATGTATATATGTATACATATAGACATATGTGCATATACATATATATGAAGTGCTCTAGTATCTAGAGGACAAATACCTGTGAGAATATGAGTATTGTCAGAAGCAGTAATGGACAATTGGCGAACACCATTTACTTGTATCAAGCGATATCTTGAAACATAGGAAGAGTAGTGTCGTTAATCCATTAAACACAGTTTTTATTCCTTTAAAACAATGATTTGCCAGAGAAGATCACACAAATTAAAGAATTTCTTGAACAGTTGCAATTATTGTTGATTGCTAAAAAGATAGGATTCATTCCATTGACTTCGATCCCTTTTTCCCCTTAATAGGAGTACTATTCTCAGACATGTTTGGTTCAGCTGGAGACTTTTGAATGACTCACTATCTTTGGAGTGGCTCTTCTTGCAGAGATTGGCTGATGAGTTGCTGGCCTACAACAGCAAACTCTGTGTCTTGCTTCATTGAGTTCTAGCAACCAACTGACTTTTTTCCTCCGTTGTTTAACTAACAAATTTCTTCCTCCTTTCATTTTTCTCTCTAACATTATTTTCCTCTCATCTTCGCACTACTCGGGTATTACCCAATTCTCTGCATCACTCTTTTTCTCCATTGTTCTTATTTTATCACAAGGACTGGGCACATTGGACTAATCAGAACAATTGACCAAGTAGTCACATAACAATCTAAAATGTCACTCCTAGTTGAATTCTGACATAGTGTAGAGTGACACCACACAACAGATCCAAACTCTGTATTCCCATAACATTTTCTATTGTTTATGTATTATTTTTATGGAGTTGGTCAGTAATTGGCCTGTTAAGACAGGTCAAGTCAGGTCAATTTCCATCTTTCCTTCACACATCTCCACATACTTATATTTTTATATTATTTTTATTTATAGGGGTTTTCTGGGACCTCACAAATATTTTGTTTAAAAAATTTAAATTAAGTGTTGCTTTAATTAATGAACTATTTTTATCTCAAATTGCAATTTTCTTTCAGAAAATATTATCCAAAGATTCCTATTCTAAAATTTAAAGATTTGAAATAAATCAATCTATTGTAATAAATTCTTTCTACACAGAGGTAAATGGATTGATACATATATCAACCATTGCAGAGAGCATTTGACTTTTAAAAAAAAGATTTAAACAAATTATTAAAGGTGAAAAAATTAATTTCTGCAGTAATTTTGAATTCTTGTTTTTTATATATTTAAAAATGAAGACACTGACAACAAAGATGGATCATACTATGTAAAACAAAAATTTGATATCAATTTTCAAATACCATGTAAATCGAGAATTAGATATATGTTTATATAGAAAATTAGAAGTATTTTACTTAATAGACTTAAATTATAAGTAATGAATTTAAAAAGATTATAAACTTGCCATTTACAGTAGAATCTTTAATGAGATGAATCATTTCTGGTTGATTTATTTATATTTACATTTATAAATACTATATTTGTATTGACTGCTACTGAAGAAGATTGATCTGTGCATGCAATTAGAAGTCAACCTTATTTATGAGATAGTTTAGATCATGCAAATTCAGAGTAACCAAATTTGATATCACTTGGAATAAAGAACTGCAAAAATGAGGGAAGCAAGTAATATCAAAGCAATATAATATGAATTGTATTAAATCAAGTATAAAACTATAGTTTAGGATTATTTGGCTGATATTTAATCATTATTATGATTTAATCAATTATTATATTTAAATTAATAAATAGCCCAACAAAAATGATGGGATAAAATTAAAATCTAAATTATAATTTTTTAACAGATATTTTAATTCAATATGACTATATAATATTTAGTTAAATCTAACAGTATTCTTGATGATGACAATGAAAATTAAATAATAATAATAATAAAAGCAACAATTCTAAACACATTCAATATAGTTAAAAAATTTCTCATCACACAATCAACTTTATTCATAAATACACAACAATTTTCTTTGTCTGCTTGTCTGCTTAAATTATCTAACATTTATCCTTGACCTGAATAGTAACTTTTGCCAAATATTATGTAGAAATTCTTCCCAGTCATAGAATAATTAATAACTGAACAAAATGAAAATTCGTATTCCTCAAGTTACAAACATTCTAGTTATGAAAATTCATACTTTTAAAAATGAAATTTCATTGCCACATTTCAGAAAATTTCAAAACCTTTTCAATAATTTTAAAAATTATTATAGCAGAATGCTCTAATAATCAATATAATGTAAAATTACACAATTATTTAACATATTAGGGCAATATTTCAGATAGCAGTGACTGCACCAAAAACTGTTACTTTATAATTAAAATTTTTTATTCAAATCTGTAAAATAAGAAACTTCTAATTGGTTCATTTGTGAATATATTACAAAACACATTATATAAAGTTATTTCAGTACTTTTGGAGACCAAATTAACAATAAGTTTGAATTACAAACAATTTGAGTTATAAACAAAACTTACAAATGAATTAAGTTAATAATTCAAGAAGAATATGTACTCTGAATCTTTATTAAAATTTTATTGGCTACACTTCTTTCAGATTTTATTTTTTCAAATTAAAACTGCAATTTATTTTAATTTTTTTCTTAAGTTTTTTGGGCTATTAATGATAACAAGAAAAATTTTTTGTTATCATTTAATGACATTTTTATGAATTAGTTTTATAATTCATTTGCAAAAGATACATATATTCACATGCAAACACATCTAAATGCACACATTAATATTTTACACATGATTAGATTGATAATTTGGCTTATGATGATATTGCTTTATGATCATGGTGCAATCATTAAACTCTGATTGATCAATATAATTTACATGCATATGAGCCATGCAAAATGATTTTATATGACAGAATCCATTTTGTATCTAATTCTTTTAATTATGTACAGATAGTCACTTACAAGTACAGAAACAAGACAATACAGGTATACAAGTAACAGGTAGTTTTGACTTACAACAGGATTCAATCTGAATTCTGGCATTATAAGTTGGAGCATAAGTCATAAATGCAAAATTTATTAATTTGATCTCTGTTAATGTTTACTAGGACTTTTTTTATGCTTGCTTCTGTAGCTTCATTGTTTATCATGCTAAACTCATTTACTAATGTTTACTAGGACTTTGATTTGTATTTACTGATAATTGTTTTCAATTGCTCTGACTAGTACTTCTGCCATGGGGCTGGCCAGTAGGAATCTCATAGGGAACTGCATGATTCTTTTCTGTATGTAGCAGTATCACCCAATTTGAAGTAGGAATTTTTACTTGTGTTATGAATTGTGTACTACTATATTATATTAATAAACATAACAAATATAAACCTATAAGAACCAGATACATAAAAAAAAAGATGCTTTCCCTACATCAGGTCATTGGATCCCCTCAAACCTATGGAATTGTATTGATCAGTCACAGAATTTACTGATTATATCACTATCATAAATACAAGTGGTCATAAATTGAAATGATCATAAATCAAGAATTACTATATTTACTAATTAAATATATTTTATTGTGCTATAATGAATCATGATATAGTGAGCAACTGATAAATAAAATGACTTATGACCATATCAATTTATGATTTGGAATTGAGTCCCATTTAAATGGAGAAAAACAACAGCAATAGCATCACAATCATATTCTTGCAAAAGAGTTAGTAGTAGTCAAAAAAAATTATCTTGCCAAACCATTTCTTTTTTTGCAATGCATATAAATTTTATAAAATTTCTTTATGTCGTATCCATGTTAGGTCTAAAATTTTTTAAAACTGAGAAAATATTGCTGATAATACAAAAATTTTAATTTTGTTAAAATAAAGAATATTTTTACTTATTTGTTTATTTATTGCATTATTTTTATTGATAATTAAGTATATAATACCAGAAAATCCTATGTAAACAACCCCAGATTATAAAAAGGGGCATAGCACTTTTATTGTTTTATGGCAGCCAGTCATTTTGCAGAAAATTACAGCCAAGCCTACTCTACTGCATTTCATGTGGTATTGAATGTAGTATGTCAACAAAGCATCTGCAAACTAATTAAAATAAAGTAGAAAATGTTATAGCTATTTATGTATGAAAGTGGACAATTTTTATATATATTGTGTTTTTGGTTATAAATTCAAAAATTTATAAAAAATTAAAATAAAAGTTATTAAAATAAAGGAAAAACATACCAGTAAATATATTTTATTAAAAAAGTGACAATATTTTAATAAATTTATGTTACTTTTGGACAAATTATATGACATAACTTAATTAATGAAAATTTGCATAATACTTCAGTTTTTATTGGTAATTTTTTAAAATATGATCCAATTTTCTTCATTTGTAGCTTATTTTATTCATAAGGCTTATTGCTATCAAAAATTAATGAATATTTTGTGGATGGCTAAGATTTCATACAAAAAACTGTTTTCTCTGATCTTATATAATGAATGAAAAGTTTTGAAAGAAATAAAATTCAAAAAAATTTTTACATTATTAGAATGAGAATAAAAAAAATGTAATAAATTTTAGAAATTTCAAAAAATTTCTATTAAAATTAAGCAAGATTTCATAATATAAATTTTTTGCATATTAATTAGGTTTATTTTAAAAATGGATATCAATGGGTTAATGACTAGGTATTGGGACTCCTAAATTTAGAGCAAAGTAGCAAAATGCATAAACACTATCTGGATATTAACATATATATAGAAGAAGCCAACTATAACAATAAACCTATAAATCTCAGCTAACTCAACAACCTTCTTGATAGATTAAAATGACAATCTTTAAGATAACAGATGGAAAACGATGCTAAAATAAATAAATTCAAAACACTATGGCAGGACTTTTTTAAGTCAATAAATAACAACAACTTAGATAAAATAGCGCTTTCAATTTTATTAAATCATCATCAGCTTTAACAAAAACACGTTAATTCTAAGGAACATCGAATTTCAAATTTTCAATCAGTAACTATAGCAAACTTATAACAAAAAGTACATGAAACAGAAAATTATTTAATGTATAATTCTACTAAAATAGATATTGCTTTAACATAATTCCAATATACAATACTAAACAAAAATAGAACTAAATATGCTATAATACAATATCACTATGCCTTAAGTAAACCTATAACTATATTATTATTTTTTTGGCATTACACGCACGATTTCCAGGCGTTACTAATCAATGTCAGATCTATTTTATTCAGGGGCTTCAGGGTGGAGTTCCTGCTATTATAGATTGCAATTGTTTCTGCTATCTTTCCTTTTTTAGGTTCTTCTTATTTTCTTACAAGCCTGGCATTGTCCCATTTAATTATTAAATCCGTGGTTATTGCTCTTTGCGCCAGTGCTGTTGTTAATGTCACATTCTCAGTATTTCTTTTATGTTCTTTAATTCTTATATAGAGTGACCTTGACGTATATCCAATATATTTCAAATTCTCCTTCGTATCGTTGTCGTACGCTGGAATTTCATACACTCCTGGCATGGCAGCTCAATCGTATTTGTCTTTGTCATTCCGGAGAATATTAAACAATGTATTCCTTCTATTGAAAACTATTTTCCTGTTTGTTATTTTTTCTAGCTTCTTCTTACAACTTAAAGTAATTGGATTGATCTCTAAAGTATAATACTTCTTTTCTGCATTAGTTTTTGGTTTATCTGTTTTCTTCATGTTCTTATCTTTCTTCCTAGATATTTTACTCCATAACGTTAGAATTGTATTTCGATCGTACCCATGTCTTATCGCTTGCTCTATAATCCATTCAATTTCTTTATTTTTATCTGCTTGTGTCGTACAGTGTGTTTCCACTCATTTGAGCAATACTCTGAAAGCTGCCATTTTATAATTCCAAGGCTCTTTAAAATCTACTCATATAAATAAAGGCACATAAGTATCCTTCCTAAATATACTTAGGTTGTATTCACCTTGCAGAATTTTTATTTGCAAATCAAGATATTGGATGGTTTCTTCATCTTCCTTTTGATTAAGTAGCTTTAGCCCTAATGAATGGTCTATTAACAGCTCTTCAAATTTTATCAATTGATTATTTTTCTCTGTAAAAACCAGAATATCGTCAACATATCTCTTGCTGTTATTTGTTGACTTAAAAAGTCCTGCGATAGTGCTTTGTTTTAGGTATTTAACTTAATGGCAGTGTATAGTGTTTATAAATTTAGTCAGGTATTTTCTCAGGACCAACTTTATTAATAGAGATTGTCTGGATCTTCTGTGGCTGACTTTTGTTAATATGTTTCCTTATGGGCACTGTCTTTTTCTCTTCATCATGCCCACCTCACATTTGTAGAAAACACAGCATTTTCTTGGATAGTTTTTCAAAGGGTCTGGTGACATTTCCTTATTCACTGATAACTCCAAGATGGGAGAGTTGGTGGGTGCTGGTCTTTGTATCTACAGAGGACGCGATCATCTCTTCACTTCGCAGTGCAAGTATCTCTGTTATACATCTGTTTTCCAGTCTGAACTGGATGCTGTCTTTGAGGTTGTAGTGTGGTCTTCTAAACTTCAGGATACAAGCCTAGTGGTTGACATTTATTCTGACTCTAGATCTGTTCTGGCTTTGCTGGATAACAGGAATGCCAAACATGCCAAAATTAAACACATCCAATATCTACTTGGTATGCTTCCAATTAAAATTAATTTTTATTTTGTGTATGGCCATACTGGTATTCTTGGTAATGAGCAGACATGCTGCTGCCAAATGCACTACTCAAAATTGCTGTCTGGAGCTAAAGTAGGTACTATGTGGTAGAAATTATATGCATAATTATATTAAAAATTGCTTACTTCATAGATGGATTAGTCTTTGGCACCACTTCTCATGTGGCCATCAGACTATGAGTTTCTTCCCTATCATTGATTCTGCTTTAAAGTCTCCCAAGTCAGAACATAACATTTCTGTTACCCAATTCCTAACAGGGCATGGAAATTTCAATAGTTACTGGGTTAAATTTAGCCTTAATAATACAGCTTATTGTATTTGTGATACTAATTATTTTGAAATGTCAGTCACATTTTATATGATTGTCCTATATATATACCTATGAAAGACTAGAACTTATTGATGCAGACATCTGTTGGCTATGCCTATTCTGACTTTTTCCATTTTTCTGAGTTTTATTCATAAAATTTTTCATAAGAAAAAAATATTCTCCAGATGTGAAATATAATTTGTATGCTATTTTTTTGTTGTGATGATAATTTTTTTTTCTATGTGATGCTAATTTTAATTCAGATTTTTTCTGTGTTATACTCATTTGAGTAGTGCACAAATTAAATAAAAATAATAAATATATAAAAAAAATATATAATATTTAAAAAAGTTTATATATATATGAGTTTTCTAACAACTTTTTTAATATTTTCTTTAAATTTTTAGTTTGTGGTGCACAAAAAATTGTATAACACCATTTGAAGACTTAGGTGCATCTTCACTATATAATTTTTAACTGAAGAAGTCAGTCTAGTTAATGAAGAACCCCTTCTCATTCTGGAATATCAAGGAGTTCAACAATGTGCAACAAAAAGAAAGTTAGCCTACATCCTAGGGTGTACTTATATATATTTTATATTATATTATGTATAATGAAATACCTAATTTGAAGATATCAGTCACTACAAACAGGAAGAGAATAAAAAAAAGATAAGAAAGGAAAATTAATATGTAATCTAGCTGAGCTGACAAACGAGCCAAGAGGTAGAAAGATGGATCATTAAAAAACTTTTCTGGTCTCTTCAAAGCAGCAGAAGGAAATTAGAATAATGTAGTGACAATACCATAAACAATTAGGCAATATTAATTAGAAGCCCAAAAATATGAAAGTCAAAAGGTTGGGAAGGCTCAAATGGCACAATGAGTTGTGTTACTAAGGAGGTAGTTAGCAATCAGTGACTAAATGGCAAAGTTTAATATAAGGACAATTTTTAGAGCTGTGTAAAATACAAATTAAACTGTTCATTGCCAATGGCATGTAAAGAATCAAGGAGTAGAATAAAAAATGATAAAAAGATTTTAAAAAATTTAATCTCAATTTTAGTAATTCAGCTTATGCATATCAGTTTTTTTGTGTTTATTAGTTGAAAATATACACTTCTGATGATGGTTACTAAATTTTCTCAGTTGCTGAAATACTTTTTTAAATTACATTTTCACAAACGTTATTTTTTGGAACCACTCAATAGAATTTGGATTTTTTTTTTCTATCATTCAATTTTGTAGTCTAATATATCAAAGTTATTCCAGTTTTGGGATAAAATAATATTTTTGTAATATTACATAAAAACTGAATTTTTTATATAATGAGTTATAAAATGCTTAAACCTGAAAAAATGGCAAATAGGAAAATATTGATTAATTCTGTTAAAAAAAAACAAAAGTATATCTTAATTGTCCATTTTTTGTTTTATTTCCATCAATATTTGGAAGAAAGTCACAAAAAATGAAAAGTAAATATCCTCAACCATTTAAATGATCATAGTACTTTTATTCTTTTACTGCAGCTACTGGCCTCCTAAGAAATTATAGCCAAGCTTACTTTACTCTGCAATATATAATATTGGGTAGATTGCTACAATAAACCAATTGCATTCTAATTAGAGAAACAAAGAATATTGTAGCTGTTTTTGTTTTATTTCCACCAATGTATGAAATAACATGGTGGAATTTTGTTTATGTATGAAATGAGACCATTTTCATGTATGTTAGAATTTTCAGATATAAATTAGAAAATTTTTAAAAAATACAAATGAAGTGAAAACAAGATAATAAATATAAAATATTAATAAAAATAACAATATTTCATTGAATTTATTTAATTTTTTTAATAATTACATGACACGTTCATTCAACAAAAGTTACTTAACATGTCGTTTTTTTATAAATTATTTTTGAAAATATGATCCAAATTTCTTCATTCATGTCTTATTTTGTTCAGAGGACATGCTGCTATCTAAAATATATCAATTATTGTGTTCAATGGCTAAGATTTCATATAAAAAATAGGGTTTTCTATGGACCTCATATACAGAACAAAAATTATGTAGAATCACATAATATATCTGCTTGATTTAGTAGCTTAGGATGTTAGCAAGACCAAAAATGGCCCAAAAAATTAATATATCACTGAAAAATTTTTAGGATACATTTTAAACATAAAATAAAATTTTTTATATTTAATTTTTACCAGTTTTATTGTAATCTAAGATTTATGGACATGTTATTTTGGTAATTTCTATTTTTATCCTTATTTTTTTTATAAAAAAAATAAGGATTTTTTATTTACATCAGATAATCTATTAATTTATTGATGATATCACCGATTAATAATTTTCAAACTCTGATTAATCCACTTTAAGAATATAATTAATCAACCAATTTGCTTATATGTGCAACCGTAATTAAAATCACTACATATAAGGATTTCAAAATTTTTTTATTATTATTATTTTTTTAAATTTGTTATTAAAACATTCTATTTTTTAAATAAAAAGTATATTAATTGTTTTAAATTTAGTCTGCTTATGTAGATGTATTGGAATTTTCATTTTTCAGTTTAAAAATATAAAATTAGCCAATAATAATTTTTTCAATATTTGCTGCATATATTATTAAATCAATTAATGTTAAATTATGTAATTAATTTTTGCTCTGGATCATTTAAGTCATATCTATAAATAACAGAAAATTTTATAATATTGCAAAGTACAGGTAGGCCTCAGTTTACGCCGCAGTTTCATTCCGACAAAAACAGGCACAAATCGAATCGGCATAAAATGAACCCTTATTTATAGTGAGGTATAGGGTTAGATTCTATATAATTGAAAAATAAGCAAATAATTTTGCTTATTAATACAGTATAATACAAAATACATTGCATTATAAATGTAATTTTTAAAATGTATTTTATGAAAAAATAAAGTGAAATGTTTTTATTAAAAAATCTTAAGAAAAACAAATAAAATTCAAAATTTCGGATCTCTTACATTTTTTGGAAATATTAATTTAATGTAAAGGTATACATACCCAACAATATTAAACAGAAAAAATAAATATATTCAATAAAAATCTTTGTTTTAATGAATTCACAACATCCTGGCTCAGTAAATACGTCAACACTGAAACGAAAATCAGTCTAGAATAGGGAGAATCGGGGAATTACATGGTGAAACGGTGAGTTGAGCAGCGGCGTTATTGTGAATCGGCGTAAATTGAGCTGGTGTAAACTGAGGGCTACCTGTATTTCATTTATTTTAAATCAATTGGCTCTTTGAATGGATTATAGTTAAGTAGCAATACAATATTCATATAGACTACAGGTCCAAATGTTGTATATGTACAATAAGCTTTATTTTAGTTTGTTATTTCATCAATTGATATTACCCAACAATCTATAAATTTAAAACACTAAATTTAAGTTAAACCCTAAAATGAATTAAAATGAATAATAAAAGAAAGTATGGATAAATTTAAAGAAGGTACAATATTTCATAAGGCAGAATAACAATGGAAGTTGTGAGCATATAAAATTTAATGCAACTTTCTGCAAGTACAGCCAATTTTATGATTGAATTAAAAGAGACCAAATGAAGAAAGCATTGTCTTCAGAGAAATATCAATACTGTAGTATGAAAATCAAATGAAGGATAAAAAAAGAGCTAATTGGGCCAATCATTGCCAATGATTATCCAAAATGTGGCTCAGTCATAAATGAAAATTCAAAAATTGTTTTTTCAAATGCTTGAAAAATATTATTACTATTATTTACTTAAAATCTGAATAAATACAATATGTTTTTTATATGCCTTGATTCTCCTTAATATACAGTACATAACAAAATTAAGAAAACATAGATCTCCTTCTGACATGCATCTTGAATTAGGCCCAGAGAATTATGACAAGCTTAACAATGATATATGATGTATATCTTATCTTTTCTTGAATTAATATCTTTAAACTTTTGAAAATGATCAAAATTTTGAGATCTCAATGATAATTTTGAAAATATTTCTTAGTATTGATTTTCTCAAATGATTTTATATACGGTATTATATTATTATTATTACTTTTTGAAAATAATCTGCATTTTTTGCACCTTTAACTGATCAATAATAATAAAAGGCAAATAAAACCTATGCAATATGTTTTTCTTATTGGTATGTTACGTGTCACTTTGATCAAAAAATTTTCGGATAAATTATACCTTATAGTAGCGATATTTTGTTCATGGATCAAAGTATATTTATTTAAAGTATGTAAGATCTTAATTGATGAAATACTATTTTGCAACTACAAAGTCAAAAGTTTGTTTTATGGTAGAAGAGAACAGTATTTATCTTGACAAGCTTTATGGCATGTATTTCAATAAAAATTAAAGTATATATTAAATTTTAAATTAACAAAGACAAATATCATCCAAGATTTTGCTGATATTTGTCTGTTAATATATTTTATGCAGATTTTATGAATACAACACTGATTATAGGTCAGCCAAATGGTCATGGTGGAAGCATGCTGTATTTCTACCCTTAAGGATCTGAGTTCAATTCCCAGGTCTCATATCTTCAAAAATTTTCAGGAGGAGTCCTGATCTGACCCATTAAATTCCATCTCACCTTATGGCTAACCCCACCAAGGATATGGATGCCCCATTATGGGCAATAGAATGCCCTGCCCAAAGGGTAGAAAACAGCATTAAACCATATAGGAAAAAAGACTGATTACAGCTGAATAGTTTTTAATTTAGAAATTATCCTATTACTTAAGCATATTTTTTGAAATATAATATATTTCAAAAAGTTTCTTCTCTATGACAACAAAAATATAAAATTAAAAACAATTTATTTTAAAGATGAAAGTATATTTAATATTAAAATTTATATGAAAATGTCATAATTCAAGAACTGCATTGAAATAGGTCAATGAAAATTTCAAGGTTTTGTTATAGCAAGAGATTATTTATAGTATACATCAAACAGTTCAAAAGTTTTGAGAGACAGGATTAATTATTGCATAAAAATTTGTATGCAAATAAATTATTGGCCAAAAATATAGTGAAAAAAATCTGTCACAATTCTTTATATTTTATGCATATCAGTTCAGACAAGTGTCAGAGACAACAACTTTTAACATTTACTATAAATATTTTATTTTTGATTTTTTCTTTTAATGCAAACAATCAAAAACTTAATGCAACAATCAAATTGTTTAATATTCTACTCAAAGTTTCATTTATATATCACTCTATATTTTAAGATTTTTATATCATTTATACCATTTCAAAGAATCAGTCTGATTCTGTGGATGTTGACTTTTTATCTTTCATTTTTTCTTGGTCATAACATTGTCATAATGCATAATTTGTTATGACCAATGATAAATCATTGGTCATAACAATTTAAACAAAATTATAATTATTCTGTACACAAAAATGATCACTGGCAGATTTACATTGTAGCTTGAGCCATCTTCAGTGACTATAACAGAAGGAAAATTATTTAATTTAAACAAAATTTATTTATGAAATAGATAATATACTTACATTTGTTACATTGACTCCTGTTAATTGAGTAACAACTTGAGGTACTTTTGCTACAATATCTAAAATTTCACCTGTAAGTCTACTTGCTCCTATTTCACTTTTTCCAGATGAAACCATTACTATTTTATTACATTGTGACAATGGAGCAGCAACTTCTGCGGTTAGCTAAAGTATTTAATAATTATATTTTCTAATTAAAAAAATTCTATTTGACTCAATTAAAAAATTTTTAAAATTGCACAAATTATAAAATATTCAATTAAATCTAATTATTAATACCGTAAGTGTTTAAATAGTGCTTTTAACTAAGGGAAATCCAAAAAGGTAATTATATCTTCATCTCCCTAAATCTCTATACCTGCATTATTATTTTTTTTTTGGAAAGGTATGGTAAATATAGAAGATTATAGATATCATAAGGAATTGTAAATAAACTCTATTTTAAAATGAACATTAATTAGTCTTTTAAACTGAGCATATTTGAAAATGCATTAAGATAGTTCAATATAAATTTCTTCTGTTTTATATAACCCACATGGATTTTTTCTATGACTTTATTTTAACAAAAATTATTTAAAAAAAATATGAATTGTTCTAATTTAAGAGAGGTTTATTGACTTTATTTATAAATAAAATTAGATAAAAGAAATTTATTGTAGCTATATATTTATTAATTTTATTTGTGAGTTTCATCCAGTGGTATGCTATGAAATTTTAACAAAGGGCTCACACTTTATCTCATAAAAACAAAATATCAACCATCAGCTCATCAAATTCTAATTAAATGTTTTCCTTTTAACAAAAAACAGGAAATACAAATAATTAGTCAATGCACAAGAAAAAATTTTTCAATAAAAAAATCTAAAAAAAAAAAAAATTACAAAATATCATAGAAATTACCTAAAATAACGAATAAATTTAATTATGCAGCACAATTTATGCCAAAAGTTGCCATACATTATTTTCTTCTTCTTTCATATTGATCTTTTAGGAGATTCTAAGACTGAACAATGAAAAAGTTTTTTTACATAAGGTTTAAGATTGAATTCTCTTAAAGGTCTCTTTTCTTTTAAATTTTTAGGTTATCTACAATGCATTTGACCAAACTTAAACAAAACAAGAAAAGACCTTAATTCTCATCTTCTCACATTTTAAAAACTCTTTTGTGTGCTAAATCCTTACCTGCCTATTCTGCTTCAGAGGGCATTATCACCAGATTGCCACTATTCAAGATGTACAGTACATTCAAATATGCAAATATGAAGAAGAGAAAAACTAACATAAGTCAAAGTATGATTATGACATATGCACACAAGATGTGTTTTTTAGAATAAATAAAAAAGCAAACAAAGAGAATGGGGCTTGCAAATTAGAGATAAATTTAACAAAGGTCTCACATGAGCTCCCCGAGTCCCCTACAGCTCATCACTGGTTTCATCTATAAGTAAGTAAGGATAAGCAAGGAACAGTGGTATTTCCCAGGTTATTTATTTTTAGTGAAAGAGAGAAGGATATACTCAGCAGTTTAACTCTGATGAATGAAAGATATGAGAAAATATAAGAAAGCATGAAGAAAGAAAGAATCCTCCAATCTCTTTCTTCATGATTCTACCAGATGTGGCAGATCACTACTGGAAAAAAGAGAGGATAATGAATTGAATGTTTTTAATTATTTGCAAATAAATCATTTTGTTGTTTTCTTTCTATACATTCTTTACACTATAAAATAAATGCTAAGTTTTTATTTCAAATTATCAGTATATTCAGTTTTATGCATATTATGTTTCCTATGTTTCATGTGTTATAATACATACCAAAAAGCTTATTAATATAGTTTTCTTTCATCAGATTCTTTATGACAACTGTACAATATTGGCCAGTAATTTTGTGATCTATAACATTTAAATGTGGATAATATGTTTTGAACAATGCACAAAGCATCTATTCTAATTTTGTTATTGTATAGCATGAGTACATAATGCATTTATCATCTTAAAATCCATGTAGTGAAATGTGTGATGTGTGGATGTTTATTTTCACAGTCTAGTTTGTTTATCATTGATGGACAGGATTAGGAGTGAGATATTTCCTTGTGTTTGATTAGTTTGTAGATTACTGATGATGGACAGATATTTTTAATAAAGTTTTTTCAGTAATAAATGCTCAAACCGACTGCACAACAACACAAACTATCGCTGGCCTTTAAATCTTGGCCCTGTTTGTTTATGTTGTGCCAGTTGGTTCCCAACTCTTATGTAGCTGAGGAAGACGCCAAGAGCGTTGAAAACGTTTCTGATTAAATCTTTTGACTGCTAGAGGGCTTCTGAGTGAATTATTTATAGTTTTTTCAGTATCATTGGTTCAAGAAATAAGTGTGTTCTCTCTTTCAATATGAAGAGGTGTTTGTGGAAAATGGATCCCTTTTTTTCTCCTTTTATTTTAACGTGAGTGTGCTGAAATTTTCAGAAATTCAAGTAATTCAAGAGCTATCTGCATTTCAAATTTCATCAATATCAGTGTCTTGAGTGGATGAGAAGAAAGAAAAGAAAAATATGAAAAATGATATTTTTTGCCAATTTTTGCAGTTTTTAAACTGTTCTAGTTTTTTGTTAATTGATTTGAAATTTCAAATTTGAATACTTTTCATAAATAAAATTGTCAAATTAATGACATTCAACTTAAAAATTACAGTGAATTGAATTTTAACTGCAATGATTCCTTTACTTGATTTAGAATCACTGCCATGCTTCTTGATGTTTCTATGCACATTTTCTATTCGATATATATTATTATGAACATCTGATATTTCTTCATTGTGTTTTTATGTTTGTGTATTTTCTAACTGTTGTTGCATTAAATCTGCTATTTCTTATTTTTATTTGTTCTAAGATGGATGTGGAAAACAGATTCCTTATAATAACTGTGAAAAAATTCTCAGTAATGTAATAGACAGATGGCTAAGAATTGAGTCATCAATGGGTGTTTGGGGAGATGACAAATCCGGGAAACAATAAGGACCCCAAACTGACCCCCTCGCCTATGGTGTCAGAGACGGGGATTCGGATACCATAGGTGGAAGAAGACACGTCTCTGACGTCGGAGATGGGGAAACATCATGGATTGACCCAAGATGGGCCCAATAGCACTGCGATGGCATAGCCCCCAGATCGGACTATAAAAAACTAA
>WUQG02090260.1:0-26398 GCA_011317285.2 Androctonus mauritanicus | reverse complement strand
CTAATTTTTTAAAATATTAAAATGTGTTCCTCAACAGAAAAAAAGGTTGAGAACCATTACATTAATTATATGTATTACATCACTTAAACTTATACAGAATGATAAATTACTGAGATTAATTTGAATACAGTACAATCGATCGGGAACTTATAAGATTTCTATCATCATAGAAATGTTTTTAGACGAAGTTATAATATAAAAAAAATAAAATAAATATAATTAGTACATATTTTTGCTTGAATTATTCTTTGAATTGTTACAAAAATTATGTCAATGTACTTATTTAACCGAATTTCTTATTTAGAAATTCAATATTTATTTTAAAAATAAATTTAAAAATTATTTTTAGAATATTCATAACGCAAATGTTCTCTATTTTAATGTGATATAAAATCTTGATATTTAAATTTTATAAAATATAAATATATATATAGCGATTTTTTAATTTTTTTTTCTTTTTCTATATTTCGAGAAAGATTATCTTTCTTCTTGGAATATTTTAAAATAAACAAATTTCATCAGGTAATTTTAAACATTAAAGCATTTGAATTAAACTGAAAATATCTGTGTATTTATCAAATGAATTTAAAAATAAAGATAATAATAGCTGTCATTAAATATTGTAAAATCATCTGTATCAAAATCATAAGCAATATTTTATGTGAAATACTTAATTAAATTTCTTTCATCTTCAAAATTTTAAGAAGTTGAAAATTTCTAATAGATAAGTGATTAATAATAAAAATGTAGTTTTTATTTTTGACATTTAAATATTTTTTTATTGATTTTTTCAGATATATGCCTATAATTGAATATACTAATTTGCTTTTATTTTATTTAATTGATTTTCTTCTTCTTCTTCTATAGAAGTTATTTAACTGATTTTTTTTTAAATTACAATTTATTTTTATCCATTTATAACTTGTTTATACACATAACAAGTGTTGCCATCTAACAGCTATTTTCAGAAAAACAGGAAATTAAAACCGAATATAATTAAAAAAATTTTTTAATTCATAAAATTTAAATAAATAAAATATATAAACTTAAAATAT
Source organism: Androctonus mauritanicus (assembly GCA_011317285.2). NCBI lineage: Eukaryota > Metazoa > Arthropoda > Arachnida > Scorpiones > Buthidae > Androctonus > Androctonus mauritanicus. The sequence continues at coordinate 25,343 of WUQG02090260.1, read as the reverse complement.
TAAATCAAATATAAAAATGATAAATACTAATATTTATATCACTTGCAATGAAAGATAAAAAAAAATTGAATTGAATGTTTCTTAAATTAATTAATATACCAACTTAGACATGAATTTGGAATAAGAGAATTATCACTCCCTGATAGGTACTGTAATTTCATGTTTTATATTTTGGGAATGATAGTTCATTTACATATATAAAATTTGAAATTAACTGAAATATTTCAAAATTTTTATCCGAAAGTTTGTATTATGACAATATTCGGATTTCCAAATTTTTTATGCTAGTACATAATAATTTAATTGTAGAAACTTGATAAATTGGACTGACTTATTATAAATTTCCATTTACAGTATTTAAAAAATAGTAATAAGTATTTTATTGTTTTTATTTTTATTTAACATTTAATATAATTTCATAACAGATCCACTTAATACAATAATCGATTGCTTCTGCTGTGTTGTTATTTCGTATTTTCTATTTTTAAATTTCTTTAATTAATAATTAATTTTATTATTATTATCGAACAAAATTTACATAAATTAATAAAATACAGTAATCAAATCAACATAGCGCCATCTGTTATAGAAAATATCAATAGGTAAAATTTCAGTCAAAATGCATACATATATAATCCATTTTAAAAGCATTCATAAATTGCATTTTTCTTCTTAACACATACGTTTATTTAATCTTATTTATAAGAGAAAATGTAATCAGTTATAATCTGGGTTAAAAGCAATAATATGGAATAATAAAAGATTTAGAACTTAATAGCTGTCTATGACTTTACTGAAATAAAATTAATGGCTGTTCTTACTCACTTATTAATTTTTAAATTGTCTGTCTGTTCATTGCTCCTAATCATATCTTCTCATAGATACTCTTATAAGACTAAGGTGAAGTGCCATATGCAATGTGAATAATAAAAACTATAGATTAATATTTTTAAAATGAATAACTAAGGAAAGATATAACTGTACTGTATACCAACATTGCAGTACAGTATACATTATTATCACTGGAACCATATATAATTTGTGTAAGTTTGAAATTTGCATATTCATTTTATAATAATAGATACGGATGATGACTTATTTTTAAACTCTCGATACCTTCATTCGATAATATTCTGTAGTGTATAGTTTTTTTTATAGATTTATTGTAAAATTTGATATAAGTTTCAAAAATAAAAAATATTCAACCTAAACCTTTGTTAAAATTATTAAACTGATTTTAATTACAGTCCTTACTTATTTTTACGACGTTACTAGCCGTAAAAATACCTTATTGAGAATATTGCTTGACAAAAAATCATTTTTCTAAATTCATTCTTCAGTTAGAAGTAACCTTGAAAGTTAATACAGCAAATGAATGCGTTATTTACTCTCTCTTAATTTAGACTGTAATTCTGAATAATCTTTTCTATAGAGCTGAACAATTGAAGAATTACTATAGAAAGAGAAATTGAAAAAAATATTAAAATTTTTCAATTTTATACAATAATTATAATATTAATTATTAAAAATTTACAGAAAAAAATTAAAATTCCTCAATACGAATGTGACAAATTATTAAAAAAAAAAAAATCATTTTATTGATTTCGATATGCTAAAAATATTTAAAGGTACACGCTAATTAAATATAACAAAATAAATATTTCATTTAAGAATCTTCATAGTGTAATAATAATGTACAGTTATCCACTTAGCTTTACGCCATTTTTAATAATATGATTACAGCTAGCCAAGGAGATGTGAAAATATCACATATTAAATAATACTTTAATATATTAAAGCTTGAATACATTTATACATATATATATATGCCAAATAAAATGTATTCAAGCTTTTATATATATATTATTTATTGTATATAATCTTTTAAATATATATTATACAGCATATTGCTTCATAAATTAAAAAAAAAAAAAAAAAAACAGATTTTTGTAGCCAGCTATTAACTAATATTACTTAAACATCAGCTCTCTTCACATCTCGGCCTGGCTGCTATGTGAAAATCTAATACAGTATACGGTAAAAGCCGGAAACCTGCTCAACAAGGAAAATACTTTTATTCCCAAACAACTTCCATAGAAATAGCAAAGAAAATATATGCGAAATGCAAAAACTGTTTAACGTGAAAATGAAAAGTATTTTAAAATTCCACTGAATAAAAAAACACCCGTATAAGATGGAAAAATAATAATTTTTTCTCAAATTTTCATTTTAGAATTAGAGTATGAAACTGTCTGTTCTGAAATTGAAAATTACTTTGGTTATTGTAATTCAATTAGAGTACTGCATATTACTATTTAATCAACTGCTAAATACAGTACAATTATAATAGAAAATTAGTGATACCGTATTTGAATAATTTGAGATCAAGCCTACAGTCTGGGCTGAATTTTGGCGTTTGTTAGACTGTAATACGCAGCAACCAAGAATGGCAACAACAATTTCAATTTCGTTTTCTATTCTTGTATGGGAAGTTTCGTTTTTATTATCACTTTTATATATATATATAGACTATATATTTGTTTTTCTTGAAATGACTGGACGAAAAATTAACATTTTATCATTACAATTGAAAATAGATCTCATCGAATATAGCGAAAAGGATAAAATGAAACGTAAAGAACTGGCAGTTAAATTCAAATGCAGAAAATCTCAAGTTTTATGAAATTATAAAGCACAAGGATAAAATAAAAGAAGAATGGCTAATATGTACAATCATGGAAATAGAAGCATGTTTAAGTAAGCATGCAAAACTAAAAACTCTTGACCAAACGTGGAAGTCAAAATAAACTTTCATAATTTTCGTATACTTAAGTGAAATTTTAAAATAAAACTTATAGTTCGGTCTACTTGTTGCATGTTTTTCTAATATATCATTATATGTCCAGTTCATTTATTTTTCAAAAATGCCCTATGCATTTTATTATACAGGTATTTCTCACTTAACAACCTACCTGTTTAACGACTGCTTGAACTTAAGTTTGAGCTTACGACTTTTTTTTTAACAGGAAAAATTGGTTTTCGCCTATATGCATCGCTTACAACTTCTATTGCATGTAATTCCTCGCACTCGTAGTTCCAAAAATCTGATGAAGAAAAATACTTTGTGCATAATTAAGATATTAATTTTTAAGTTCGAAATATGTTTCCAATATTTTCTAAATATATACGAACAAGTTACTTGCTTATCGATATTTCATTCCACGATTAAGTTGTGAGAACAGAATTCGGTCGTTAAGTGAGGAGTACCTGTATAGGTTAATACAGTAATTTGGTACTATATTTTATTTATATATTACTAAAATATACACTATTGAAATAATAATATAGTGTAAATGCATTGAATGTTTTTTTATGCAAGAATTAAATCTGTATTAGCTGGAAAACTGTCTAAAGCGGAAAAATTTTCTGTTCCTTGGAATTCCAGTTTAGACAAGTTTTACTGTATATAATATATAAATGTGAGTCCTAGTCATTTTTTAAGGATCTAAACCTTACACCGTGTTCATTTATAACCATTTTTTTTTAAATATTGGCAGACGATGTCACGTATGATTAGTTAGTAATTGATTCTAATCAGCCAGTTCTCCCATATTCCCTATGCAAATTCAAGGTATAAAGCTGTCTAAATCTGATTTAAACGTTTTCTATATCCATTTTTTAAAAATAGATTCTAATTTATTATTTATAAAGAACAAAAAATAAATGGAAAATTTTTTTCTGAAGCTTATAAATGAAGGCCAATGCACTAGAAAGAAAAAAATTATTAGAAAGTGGAAAATTGGCAATTGGATTTGTCGGGATTCTTAAAAATTTCAATAAAAACAAGAAGATCCATATAAGTCACAATTATTATTATTATTTTTAACTATATTATTCGATCTGATAAAGATTTAGAATTTAAATATCAAAATAATTTAAATTTATTTTCTTTATAAGGAAAATAAATATTATAAAATCAATATATTATCTATCTATATATAGGCCTACAGTATATACAGATATCTTAATAACTTAGATTTTTTTAATTTAAGGAATGCATATACTATATGAATATATATTTTTAGAAATGTAAGAAAAATGGGAATCGATCTCTTTCAGAATCTCTTGTTTAATAAAAGTCTTAAACCTTATTTTTAAGATGAAGCATCCGATCCTATATGGAGATATGAGTAGCCGTAAGTGGCTCTGAAATAATCTTATCATTTAGTATAAATAATTCTAACAGTAGAAGTTAGCATAAAATAATAAGAATCTATTTTGCGATATGATATTATTAAGTTCATTTTCCTTTTTTTTATAATTAAAAAATTTCTATTAAAACTTATGAAATGAATATGTTGACAGAAATTTTGATTTTATGATGTCATGCAAGTTTTTAATAAGTTATATTAAATTGTATTCAAATCTAAAGAACGTCATACATTTCACAAAATGATTTGCGTAATGAGTACTGTATATCTAATGACAGATAACATCTATCTGATTTATTTGCAAATCATCTCGATCAGTAATACAAGAATATTTATAGTATTTGAAAATATCTGTATAACACTTTTTGAAATTTTAAACGATGTTAACTTCAAAACCACCAAAATTCCATTGATGCTATTATCAATTATATACCCAAGAAAATAGTAGAAAACATAATAGTAATGAAGAATATTTTTGATAAACGAATTAAACATCCGATATTTTAAAATATTTTATATGAAAATAATCATTTTAATAAAAATTCGTAAATGGTAATATGTATTCACGGATTTTTCTTGTTATATGACTGATTACAATTGAAATTCAATATTGTAGTTTTAATTTCAGATAAGATATTAATGTATATGGTCTGATAATTTTATTTTAAAAAATAGGACATAAAATGTAAATTATAAAACAACAAATTAAATTAATAAAAATTAGTTCAGATGAAAATAAAAATTGGTTTAAAAAAATGTCGTTTATCGCCTTTTCCTGCTCTTCTTCATATATACTGATTAAATTTTTCAACAGAATTCGATCAAATACGGTATGTAGTCATATTTTCTTTGCATAAAGTGCCCTGAAAATTTTAGCACATTCGAATCTAAACGAAGAGCCTAGCAGAAATGATTTTTTATTCCATAAACAAGTTACATCGCTCAAACAATTTCGATCAAATTTAGATTATATTATTTAAATTACTCTGATAATTTCAGTACAGTAAAGCTCAAAATAAAAAGAATATTTAATTTATGTATTAACATATTATCATAAGAGAACGTTTTTCAAAAGAAACTGTTTTCATTTGAAAACAAATAAATGACATCTACTACTAAAACATCAAATATTTAAAACATATATTAAATCTATTACTGTTAGGAAATAGGATATTTGTTGCAATTTTGCATGCTATTTTGGACAATAGCTTAAATTAAAAATAAAAAATTTACTTCTAAATTGTGTAAAAAACATATTTCCTTAGTATTTTGCTTACTTTTTTTATGTATTAAATAATGTTACACTATAATCCATAAATAATGTAGATAGAGATTATTTGTTATACTAATTCCTGAATTTATTTCTTTAATACTTAATAATCGAATTATTATTTTGATTTATAATTTATATAAAATCAAACTGCTTCGTCTAAGTTTTTATTTTTAAAAGTTACATTATTTTCTTGTTGTCTGATGTTTTAATATTTCAATAATTTTTTCAAATTATAAAAGGAATGCATATTTATTTACGGGAAAAAGATAGTTTTCATTTAATATATTATATTTAACTGAAAAATATTAATTACTTTGGTATCAGTATTGAAAAAATAGAAAGATTTGTTTATGATTAATACAATACAGTATATTAATATATAAAATCATTTATCACCTAAAAACCAATCTGCAAATTTTACTATAGACTGCCAAAATCAGGAACGTTGTTGCTTTTTTTTTAAATAAAGGTTCTAATTTTAATAGCAAGTCAGCATTAAAAATCGAAAGCAACACCACTCTGAAAGAAGTTTATAAAATATAAATTTAAAAGCCTTTTTTCCGGAAATTTTAAATCTTAACTGATTGTTATCTCAGAACTGTAATTTTGAAAATTCATGGTTTTGGCATAGTACCGACGATATGTTATTGTACGTTATTATATATATATATAAGTTATATATTTCCCAATTTTGAAGTTAATAAATATAAATAATTTTATATAGAATATATTTTTTCAAAATATATTCTATATAAAATTATACTTCCGATAAATGGTTCAAAATATTAAGGAATCTAAATGTTGCTAACAATTATGCTTACTAATCTAACAACAACTTACATTTTTGTTTGTCTCTTGTATTTTTTCTCTCATAGTGTCCAATATTTAATTTGGAATATATCTGATTTGTATAAATAAATAAATAAATAAAAATAGGAGAGACTATAGGCATATAATCGACAAATAGGTTAATTACGAATATTTTCAAGTTTTAATATTTTCAAAATTGTTTACAAACAAAATATTACAAATTATAAAGCAATTAGATAACGAATGGCTATTTTTATTTTCAGATAGAAATAAATATGTGAAAAAAATATTTGCAACTCAAGCTCATTAATATCAGTAAAAAATAAAAGTTTTTTTTATAGTTTCCCATACTTTAGCTTATTAAATAAGTAAGAAAACTATAATTATTATATTATCAATATTAAAATCATATGTATTCAAATGCAGAATGAATTAAATAATTAAGACATACAAACTATTTAAACCAAATATTGTATATTTATTTATAAATAATTCTATTAAATTAATGAATATAATAATAAAAATGTAAAAAATAAAATGAATAAATAAAAATATGTAATAAACTAATGTATTTATTATTCAGAAATTTAAAGTGAACAAACAACGAATTAGAAAACAATTTTCAGATAATATCGATGAATAAATTTAAATATAGTAGATATTTTGTCTTTTCTTGTCAATTATATAAGATTTAAAATTAATTATTAAACCAATAAATCTATAAATGCAATTCTCTCCTTTATAATACTAGTATTTATTCTATAACTTTCAGAAATTACATAAAATAAAAATATAGTATTTTAATATTAATATATACTGTATACTCAATCTGCTAATCATAGAATAGATTATTTGAAGTACATTCAAAAAATACAAGTTTTATAATATGAATCATAAACGATAGCTGTGAATAAAGGTCAATTTTCATTAACTGAATAAGAATTTTCCTAACTCGCTACACTTCACTTCTATACTTATGAGATTTAGAATTACTGAATCATTTTTTCTTCTGTTCGCTTAAAAATATCAAAAGTTAATTACATAAAATTAATGAAACCTGTACAATTAATCAGCTAATTATTAGGTATAATAAAATTAAATCGATAATTTATCGATATTTAAAATTAATCGACAGATTTTGTTCCAGTAACAGACCTACAAATTAAAAATGGCATTAAAAATAAACTTACAAAATTTTAAAGAATAATATGCATTTAATTACTGTATAATAGTAGAGGTAATAATGAAGAATTGAGTAATTCTGAAACTATTGTTTGCAACATCAACAATCGATAAAATTAATCTTTCAGCAACGATCGTTGCCTTCTATTACGTCATATATATTCTATTCATGTTTAATGTAGAATCAATGTAAGGTATATTACATGCAATATATGCATAAGTTACTTGGCTATTCTAAATTCGATTTTTGTGAGGCTAAGAACAACAAATTACTGAAGTTAAAAATAAAAATAGATAATAAAATTACTCATAATTTAAATTCCTAACCAGTGCAGTTTAACTATACATCATATGCTGTATACTAAAACACTTAATTTATAAAAATTATATACAGTATTAATATATAAAATCCAGTGAACAACTCTTTAAAAAATCATAAATAGAATTGCACATAGTAATTATTGATTATTTGTAAGACATTTAAAAACAAAATCGTTCCAATATATTTGATGTCATTTAATAGTTTTTATAGAAATATCAAAGGATTTAATCCAAATCTGATAGAAAATAATTATTAATTATTTCCAGTTTGGCTCAGCCCGTACTCGAATGAAACTATTGCTAGTTACAGTGACATATATTTCTATAATCAGTTGCACATCTTTAAATCATTAAATTAAAAATTCTTAAATATGAGAAAAAATTACAATATTTAAATAAAAAAAAATTTCATTTTTATTTCTGAATAAAAATTAAATTAAAATAATAATAATAATTAAAAGCTAAACTACAAAATGCGTGAGAACTAATGCTATACTTTGACGATTACAGACACATCATGATTATAATTAATAAAGGAAATCAATGAGACGAATTATAGTAATATCGTATTATTCCTTTTGATAATTAGTATATAAAAGTTCAATAATTCTTTATACTTGTGTTATTTTTGTGAGTAATCGAACGAAGTGAAAATATTCAATTAATGGAAGTTGAATAAAATCTCATCGCTATTATTTTAAAATATAATACTTTATGAACTGAGACAGATTTTTATTTTTACATAAAATCAGAAAAAATTTTACGTAGAAAGCGATGGGTTCTTCAAATCTGTGACGTCACAGTCAAGGGATCAAGCTTGATGTGACGAAAAATGACTAAGGGGAGGAAAGAAAGTCAAAATTATTCTAAGTAGCGTGACGTAGTTTATTGATGATCCCTTATATCCTATATTGTATATCAATATTTTATCGCTGCCACTAGATCTATATCAAGGGATGGCAAACCTTTTTAAGAATGTGTGCCAAAATTGGTAAATTTTTTAAAAAATTATCCCTCGTGTGTTGATCCGAATGATAATTTAATTAAAACCAATACACCAGCTCCAAGTTTAGTGTGTGCCCAAAAAATTTTCCAGCGTGCACAGATTCGCCATCCTTGGCAATGATGTCTTTCACATCTTCTAGTAGAAAATCTTATATGCCTTATATATATTTTTAATATGGGATAGTTCCTGTTATATATATTTAAATGTTGTTAAAAAATTTATTTTAATAAAAATAGTAATATTTAAATATAAAAAATTAATGATATTTTGGTATAATTAAAATTAAGATAAGCACTTTATTCAAAATTTAAACGAATATATATCAAATGAAGATGGATAAATTTTTCATATTATGAATTTATTATTTCAAGAAATCTTATGAGTTATTAAATTTAAATATTTTTGGTTTAACTAGCTATTTCTACCAATTACATGATTAATTAATGTTAAAAATACTTTTATTAGAAGCTATTAATGCCTTTCACAATAACATCTATTAATCATGACATTGATTTCAGTCCGATGTCTGTTTTATACATTAAATTAATGATAAATATAATCTATAGATTGACTATCTAATTTTTTTTTTACAAGTCATTGTTTAATTTTTGGGGCAAACACCGATATCATTTTAGATATAATTTTATAAAGATTAAAATTTAAAAAAAATACATACATAAGTTCAAGTTCAAAAAATAAAATAAAAAATAAAAAAAATCCAGTAATTTTTAATGATTCATATTTTTATTAATGTTAGCAAAAATTATATTTTGAAACTTTGAGAATATTCAAATAATTTTTTTTATCATTTGACAAATACAATCTATTAAAAACATACACATTGTATAGAACTTGAACTCGCGGCCCGCGGGCTACATGTCCGCGATCTGCGAGTGTATACAGTGTTTATATCATTTATTTTGGAATTTTTTTTATTTTTTTGGGCATTGTGTCATGCTTCATGCTAAATCTAAACATAAGTTTTTATATTTTATTATTATTAAAATTTTTAAAATCTCATTCGTCCATTGTTAACTTTCATTCAGATTAAGTTTATTTTTATGATAGCTAGCCTATTTTGAAAGCTGTCACTTTTCAAAGTAATAAACTAAATCACAGAGGTTCAGGGGTTCTTAACCGAGGGTATCTATACTCCTTGGGGATATGGGAACCAAATACTGGGGGTATGGGACCCGATTTCTGGGTACTGGTATTTATTTTATTTAATGTATTAATTTATACTTAGGTATTACGTGAATGGAACTCGATAGCTTAAGTGAAGGGAGTATGGGATCATATTGGACAATTCATTGAAGGTCTGGAGTCATCAAAAGGTTAAGAACCTCTGAACGAAACAGTGATCCAGTTGCTCATTCGTCTGTTTGACTGAACTAAAAATATTAGAACTTATACAGAATTATTTTCATAGTCTTAAGATAATTAAAACTCCAAATTCAAATATTTTTTCTTATTAAATAAATTTCATTAAAAACGAAATATTAAATATTTTATCTATCTATTTTCAATAATTTATGTTTACATAATTAAATGAAATACAAAAAAAATATTTTTTAAGTCATTTTTGACATTTTCCATTCCTAAAATAGAATAAAAGCGTAGACTGTATGTATTAAATTTTTTCTACTGTATTTGCGTATTCAAAATCGCATAAACATTATTTAATTTGAATTAAATTCATATATTTTTTGAAACCATCTATTTTTTCAATTTTTGTCAGACGCTAAGCGGTAGTCGGCCGGATGGCTTCGTGGTTAGAAATGGATGTAAATAAATCGGACATATCGTGACAAATCGTATTCTTAAGTACAATATTCTAAGCCAATGGGTTCTTAATTTTTTCAGTCATGGAACATTTTTAATTATAAAAAACTTTTGGCGCAATATCAAAATCAATAGGCTAACATTTATAAAAGGCAGCACCAGTTACAACATTAATAATAAAAATCTGTATCCAGTTCTTAACATATGTTTTACAAAAAATTATAAATTATATATATTCATATATTTCAAACGTTTGACAAATTCGCGGAACATCAATATTCAGAGAGTTTGTCAGAAGATTAGGAACCACTGTTTTAAGTGAATTATCCTGCTGTGGCAGGGCAGTTCTGGTACTTATCACAAAATGCCTAAACTGTGGTGAGATTGCTATCATATAAAGAATGGAGAGTTCAACGAGCCGATCTTGAACTCCGTCTAAAAAAATTTTGTTGATGGGATCTGCAAATTGAACCCCATCTTTAGGATGGTAAACTAATCTGGCGGACATTTATGTATGATTGAGTTTATATTCGTGTGTGAGTATATGATTTAGCCATAGCTCCTTAGAAAATAAAGCTAAATTCCTGAACATCGACGATAGATTCAAGTTAATTATAAGTAGTGGAATGTCAAATATAATCAAAATCAGTTAGTCGATTGAATGGATTCAGTTACGCTCTCGAATTTTATAAGGGAATCTATAACAGCGGCCATTTCAAAGCTTATTACTGGATGGTCAACGCTCACGATGCAGTTAAAAAGATTGAAAAATGGGATTCATAGATCTGAGTCCTGACCCTTTCTGAAACATTATGGAAAGTATGACACCCAAAATTGAATTTTGATCTATAAAGTAACAAAGGAATGCTTTATCATGCTACTAAGCGGTCAGATACTGTTCTGACCGCTAGTAGAACAATATCTGCGAAGATAAAGCTCTCCATCTCTTATACAAAACAATTATTGGAAAATCGTATTATTTCAACTCTATACCACAATAAAAAGCGCTTGTCTTATATAATTTCTATTTTCATCTGTATGCATTAGGCATTTTATAAAATATGCATACATTATATCAAAAAAAAAAAAGCATCATGACAAATTGAAAATTTAAATGATCTTTTTCTTTTTCTTCCGGCTCTGCATTTATTAATCTTGAAGTCTTCATGTTATCATGTTACAAGACGATGATATCGAACTTAAAACATTTTCTAAACATTATTTGAAATTATTTTTGCGCACGTAAAAGTTATTACATCATTTGAAATTTTTTGAAAAAATACAACGTTACTAACTATCGATAATAACTTTATCAATATTTGATTTTTTTTTTTTCACACTCAGAAAACATTGTTTTCACTGTTAAGTTAATCAAGCAGGTTATATAAAATTGTATTACAATGTTTGAATTTTCATTTTAAACTTTGTAAGAGAAGGCAATTCCCTTAAAGTTACAATTAGTAATATTTTAATAAATAAAATTTTTATAATCCTTAATTATATTCTTTATGAATTTGAAATTTATGTGGAAAAACAACTTGTTTTATTTTAATATCTAAATTTTTCAGAATGTGGTTATGATATGTATCATATTTTCTAAATTATTATTCATAAACTTTAATTTAATTAGATGCTAAAAATGAATTTATGATATAAATCATTGATTTAATTTTTAAACTGAATTAAAAACATTTTTAAATATTCTGAAATTTGAATTAAATAAAAAATGATGTTTAGTCGAATCACAAAAATAGATTTAATCTTAATTCGAAAAACTAATAAATCATTGTTTATCCTCTGAAATTAAGATAAAATGGGATATTTTGGTATATGAGCTAAAATTTCTAAAAAATTATCTGATTTTCTTATCTTTGATAAATCTAGACGTGTGTCTATTAGATGATCGACAGATAATTTTCGGATCTAAAGCGAATGCGCAGTATAAAAATTTTTACTATAAAAACTCGACTGTTATTCGAGAAAAACAAAATTGAGTTGAAATCATCATTACTTATTAACTCTATCGAGAATTTTAAAGTGAACAATGACTATCGACATTTATTATGCTCCTGTCAGTGGACCATGCAGAGCTGCTATGATGACAGCAAAGCATATTGGATTGGATCTAAATGTCAAGAAAATTAACTTGATGGCAGGAGAAACAAGAAAACCTGAGTATCTTGCTGTAAGTTATTTTTTATTAATATTGCTTTGTTTAAAATTACGAAAATGTTCATTTTATGGAAATGCAACAAATGACTTATTTGCAGATGAATCCTCAACATTGTGTGCCTACCATTGATGATAATGGCTTTATTCTGTGGGAGAGGTGAGAACATTACTCAGAAAATTCTTTTTTTTAAAGATTTAAATTTATAAAGGCAATTTACATATTTTAGCCGTGCTGTTATGACTTATTTTATAAACAAATATGCTCCGGAGAGCAACTTATATCCGAAAGATCCTCAGCAAAGAGCTTTAGTAGATAAAATGCTGTATTTTGATATAGGTCTTTTATACAAGACACTAGCAGAAACATTGGTGAGTTAAATCGGTTAAATCGTAACTTAGTCAATAAAAAATATATATAAAAATTAAAACTTGTTAAATATTTTACAGTTTGGACCTCTCTTTCGAGGCGAAAAACTTAATCCAGATAAGGAAAAAGCATTCAAAGATGCTTTAACTCTTTTTGAAGGATATTTGCAGAAAACTCCTTATGCTGCTGGATCGCACCTTACCCTGGCAGACCTTTCTTTGTTAGCTTCACTCAGTTTCACAATAGTAAGTGTATTTTGCGCTTATGTTTTGTTCAGTAGGATATTTGTGTGTACTCATGTGTATTTTGTCATTCCAGCTGGCTGATTATGACATCAGCGATTATCCACGCATAAAAGCTTGGTACGAAAAAGTGAAAGACGAACTCCCTTACTACAAGGAAGTTAACGAGGAACCTATGAATGCTTTCAAGGCTATTTTGGAACAGAAACGAGCTAAAAAATGAGAATTTAATTAAGTTTAAAATTATCGGATCGATCTACTATTATTTTTCTAGAATATTTTTATAAAATTAATTAAAAATTGATTTCTTGATAATGTAACCTATAAATTGTCAAAATAATTGTTTGTTACAATTAATAAAATTCATTTTGATTATTGAAGCAAAAATATTGATAAAAAGTCTCAATTTTTTTTTTCAATTAATAAAAACACTTGAAGAAATATATTAATTATACTTGTTACGCGACTTACAATTCACAAAATAGACGTAATATTATTATCTTGAGAACAAATCTACTAATCAATGTAATGTTCGAATTAGGACATTACATTGATTAGTAGACTTCTTAAACCGAATTAGGCCCGGAAAGATGAGTTAATTAAAGTAACACAGGAACCCTTTTTTCTTTTATTTAAACATGATTACAAAATAGAGTCGATTAAATGAAATATTGATTATTGATGAGAGGTCTTACGAATTAATAAATGATTGTGAAAAACGTTCAAATCAAAGAAAGCAATGTTTAATTTTTTGTAAACATTGAGATATGTATTCATAACTATAAATTTTCTATTCATTTTATTAAAAAGAAAACCATTTCAGTTATAAACTTACTTAAAAGTTATACAAATATTGCATATACAGTATAGGCCTACATATATATAGAGAGAGAGCAAAATTAATCACATAAATGGTTATTAATTAGTTTAAACTTTTATTTATTTGAATATTCCTTTTTAATCTTTTTATAAAAATTTAAACGATAATAACTAAATATCATTTTATATCTTATAATTTTAAACTAAACTATAATTAATATATTAAATTGTGATTCATTTAAAGTGAAGATGAAAAATTTTTTCTAATTTTTTTTTTAATGTTTAAGACATCTTACTCAGAATCATTTATTTACCGCTAGATAATAATGTTTGTTATATAATAATAAGTTATAAATAGAAATGCACACTAGCAAATCAAACGTGTACAATAATTTATAATTAAGAAAGAAAATAATTAAATTTTATAATTATATGCAATTTAAAAAAATAAATAAATAAATTAGCATAAATTTATTTTTGTAAATTAAATTTTATATTTGAAAAATTTTTATTGAAATCTTAATTTTAATAACGAAATATATTAAATTTAAAACATTTTTAAAAATATTTAAAACAGACAGAATAAAATTGCACGATCATTCTCGATAAATGACTCATTTCTAGACAACTTTTTTTATCATACAGAAGTGTCTAGAAGATTGATAATTGCCTCCTCTTGCATCACGTTAAGTAGCCAATAGCCGAGTGACACAGTAGTTGATATAAATCATATAAAACGAAGTGTCCTAGTATCTGTTGTAGTATTCTGGTTGTCTTACAAGGTAACGTTAAACATGGCAGTCGATTTGTATATGTTGGAGGCAAGTGCCCCATGTAGAGCCGTACTCATGACGGCTAAACACTTAGGCATTGACGTAAACAAGAAAACTGTAAACTTAATGCAACATGAACAACTTAAACCGGAATTTTTGAAGGTAATTTTTTTTCCTCTTTAAAAATGAATTAATAGTTATTTCGTATTTCTATTGATAATTTTATTTATTTCACATATCTGTTATTAAATTTATGTTTTAATAAAATTTAATAGCTTATATTCAACATTAATTCAACATAATGTTAATTCAATGAATTGTGCGTATATGTTTTACTTCTTTGATGTATCATAAAATATATTTTACGATACATTAGAGAGTAAAAAGGTAAAATATACACATACAATTTATTGGATATTAGTCAAACTTCCTCTAAGTATTTTATTTAGAGGCTGATTATACGGATACGGATAATAGTCTGTTACAGGAAATGAAAAATCACGCAAGAATGCTCTAATTGTATTCGAACAAATTCCTACTTTTTTTAATGCTATTCTTTATATTATTATTTTTCTTCGAAATTCTGACTTATATTGTTTAAAATAGTCTTATATATTAAAAAAATTTATATTTATTTATTTAAGAAACAATTAATTTTTTCATTTTAGATGAATCCTCAACACACAGTTCCAACTCTTGATGATAACGGCTTTTATGTTTGGGAAAGGTAAATTGTTTCTAAATAGATTTTCTTGTTTATTTATTTTTATATAAGTTATCTAATTTTTATTATATGATTGTAATACAGTCGAGCCATTATAACCTACTTGGCGAATAAATATGCTCCAGACAATGATATTTATCCCAAAGATCCACAGAAGAGAGCAAATGTTGATAGATTGCTTTATTTTGACTTGGGTGTTCTCTATAAAACTCTAGCAGATTTTTCTGTAAGTTAATAAGCATTTTGATAATTTAAAATTTAATAAATTAGATGATAATTTATTCTCTCGTTACAGTATAATTTATTCTCTCGTTACAGTATGGACCTCTATTTAAAGGAGAAGAAAAAGATCCAGAAAAGGAAAAGGCATTCGATAATTCTTTGAAGTTTTTGGATGGATTTTTGGAGAAGTCTCCTTACGTGGCTGGTGATCATTTGACCTTAGCCGATTTATCAATTTTGGCCACAATGACTTTTGCTGAGGTAATTTTATAATTTTTTTTTTTTTATTGTGCAAGTTCTTTTTTTTTTTGTCGTATTAAAATAATATGACGAAAAATTCTTTAAAAATTTAGTACAGTAATTAATTTTATTTCAGTTAAATAGGATATATTCAATAAATTTAATTGTTTGTTGATAAAATGCTAAAACTTATTCATATAAAATTAAAATAAATTTTTTCTCGTTGAGATGTAGTAATAAAAATGTTAGTTTTATTAAAATGAACACTAAAAGAAATTTCAGCACTAATTGTTTCAGTATAAAAAAAAATAAATTGTAATATAGAAATATTTATATGGCAAAACCTTAATAATTTCACATTATATCTCCAGAAATAAAAAAAAAAAATAGTATTTTTGAATATAATATAGGCTTATATTTAGAAAATAAAAAAAGCATTTTTAAAAACTGCTTTAAAAAAATCAAAAACTTATCTTGCTGAAAAATATTTTCAATTTTTCTAGTTTCATTATATTTAAATGATCTGTATTAATTTATGTTGAAAATTTAACGCTTTAAGTCTGAAGAGATAAAAAGAGCGACTTATATAATTCAATGATAAAAAAAAGCGGATTAATCTAATTAATATATTTAAACATAAAATATTATTTATATTAATCTGATTTTAAATGTTTTAGTTATCATGAAAGTGTTATGAAATAATAGCAGCTGATTTATTTTTAGATTACCGATTTTGATTTATCTTCATATCCTCATCTGCAATCTTGGCTTTCCAAGTTAAAAAGCCAGCTGCCCTATTTCAAAGAAATCAACGAAACAGGCATTCAGCAACTGAAATCATTTATTGAATCAAAACAGAAGGAGAACAAATAATGATTTTAAATAATTAAAATAAAAAAAAAATATATCAAATTATGTAGTAATTAAAATTTTTCGCAATTAAAATTATTTTTGCTTGTTACTGAATGATGTGTCTGTATATTTTTTAAATCAAATATTTCCATTGTTTCTTAATATGAAGATTAATGGTTACAGATCTATAGTAAATTTATATGAAATGTAGAGATTTTTCCAAAATTCCTTTCATTACTAAATATTTAATCATGTATATTTTACATGATTTATTTCTATGTGTAACAATGATAGTAGGGATGTAAAAAATTCGTTATTAATAGACAGGAAATACTTCATAAATACATAAACTAATAAAATAAAAATACACAAGGCGAGAATTATTTCAAGTGACTACTTTGAAATGTATTCATCATCAAAGAAGGACAAATTAATTTTTGAATTTGTAGGTTATTAATTCGTAGATTTTTTATCTGGTGCTTTAATTCCGCATAACAAATGCTACTTATTGCAAATAACAATAAAAAATAACTCATATACTTACTTTATTTATAAATTTTAAACAAAAGTAATTTTTTATATGTCGAAATTAAGAATAAAACGATTAGCCAATTATCGTATTGAAAAATTGGAATATCAAAAAAATAGGAATTCATTATGGAACTAATTTCATTTAAAAATATACTGTATTTAATGAAAATTTATGATGTAGAGTTAGTAAAAAAAATCATTTAATATTCAAAGCTAATGAATAGCATATAAAGGGAACATTAACATGTTTTACACGAATTGAAAAAATATTTTCTCACTTAAAACTTCACTTTTAAATAATTTATAAAAGATTATATAATAAATTTTATTATAATTCAATATCAGTTTAAATAGTAGACTTTTAAACAAACTAAATATAAAATACTTATTTAAATATTATCGTAAATCACAATTAATAACGAAATTATCTCATTACAATCATAATAATTATGAAACATTTCTAATATCAATAAAATATTATTTTTATTTTTATAAAAGAGAGTTTTTAAATTTTTAAAACTCAATTAAAGTTTCAAACGTTTATAACTTAAATATATTGATCAAATTCCCTACTCTCTACGATTATGTCTCCAATCTCAAGAATTAGATAAAGATGTAGAATGAGATATGAAATAAAAAACTGTTTCCACTAATATGTCTTTTTATAATATTGTTTGTCACAGCAAGACATACAATTTTTTTCAAAATAACGAATTTTTAATGTATAATTTAACTGAACAAGATCAAATATTTCACTCAACTTATATCCTGATAAAAAGCTATTATTAAAAAAAGAATCATTGAATTTATAATAAGGCTGATAACAAATTTTTTATGAAATACTATACAAATTTTTTCAATCTGAATTATTTAATCATGTTATAAAAAAAAATTTCATTGAAAAATACTCAGCAAAAAAAATTATAATTACAAAATCAAAGTGTAGGCTTTGTTATGAAGTTGGTTTGTCATTAAAATTACTGGTTTTGCTTTGATAATATTGTATACAGTGATTTTAACTGCTAGAATATAGTACAGGTAGTTGAATTCTTTATAATGCATACCTATTTCTTTTATAACATTTTAGCCACATGTTGAACAAAACAGGAAATGGGAAAAGCTTTGAAAAGAACATATTTTTGGGATATTACTTATGACTTAAATTATATAATGAAACTTTAAGTAACTAACCATTAAATATTTTATTATATATTTAACTAAAATAAAATCAAACGAATGTTTTTATATAGCATAGTTTGCCTATAAATTTGTGAAAATATTCTATTTTTAAATTAGATAATTATCGGTATTTGTATGATAATTTATAAAAATTTCGATTCCAGTTAAAATTTTATTTCATTTAAGTAATGTTCCAAAAAAATAAATAACAATCAGATCTATTAATTGCATACTATATTTCTCTAGATATCTTGTATAAAATAAAATTTTCAGAGAAATTATTTTTATAAATATACTTTTATTATAATTTAATATTCAATAGCTCTAAATTTATTCGATTGACTGCATTAAAATACTGTAATGCAATATAAAAAAAAATAACTTTATATATTTTAAAGTTAAAAGTTTTAACAAGGTTAAGTTATAACTTATCAGCAATCGAAAACAATGTCTGATTTATATCACTAATTTATCCATTTTCAAAGTGTCTAGACAGCATTATTTAGGTTAACCCAAACAGGCCCCTATATATATTTCGGCAATTTTAAACAATTTTATTTTATAAAAAGAACATGCATTAATAAAGGATAAACTTGACCTCGCTTTTAGAGAATTGTACAGCAGTATAATTACATTATAGTTTACTACACATCGAAAACTTATATTCAGTTTAATCACGCTAATGCAATTTATTCTATTTATATAGTTTAATCTTAATAATTAATTATATTTTTACGGTATTTAAACTTTCCAGTTTTTAATTTATTCTTCCATTCCTGAAAACATTTTTTTTATATAAAAAGCATTATTTTTAAGCATAATTATTAAATTTATACACTATTTTATTTTTTTTGATGATTTTAAGATGTTAGGTTTTTTTTTAAGTTTTCTGTTTAATACCGAAAAATTGGAAGGAGAATTTATTTCCATCGTTCATTAAAAAAAATTATCAACATTTGATACACCTCCTTTATTCAATATTAGAGTTTTGAAGGAACAAAGTACAAAGTCTTAGATAAAGATAAGTCTATTGACCGACGTGAAACTTTTTCGAGATTGACTTGAAAAAAAAAGAAAAAATAGATAATTTATTTATCTAAAGAATAAATTATGATGAAAGAATATCATTTATGGCTAGATTAGATTCATTAAATAATAATTTATTCAATTTCATCAAATTTCAAAATCTAGTATTGATATTGCTAGACGTTGATATTTCTTCTAAAACTGATATTACTTGTCTGATTGTTTTGGAATTAAACTGAGTGATTATAATTATCTAATTCTTTACACTGAAGGTCAGATTATTTAATTAATGCTTATAATTAGATTCTCTTTAATTAAACCATTATGACAAAAATTAATATATATATATATATATATATTTGTAATTTGTTCTTACCAAAAATATTTACTAGATTTAGCACTAATTTTTAAATAATTTTTTACGACTATTTGATGTTTCCAAAATCTGTATATCTATGTATTTTAAATAAATAATATATTGTAAATTCATTTCTATAACTATTTTGTGCATTTATTTAGATTTATTTTCCTTTAATAATTTGTTATAAGAGAATGTCAGAAAGGTTTGAAATGCTTGTCAATAAAAATATGACAGATCGCATGTATCAAGTAGTGTTTAGCAATAATTAAGTTTAACAATTTTGATACTAAAATTCGTATTACGCCGATATTATTAACGTTTATTCAATAGAAAATATAATTTGATTTAATTTTGCATTAGATTATTAAAGCATATGAAGAGATAAGGTTATAATTTAGAAAAGAGGTTATTATCAAGAAAAATTTTATAATTTAAATTAGAATTTTATCTTCAAGTAAATTAAAATATAACTCAATATGGAAACAAAATGAATTACAGTAGCTTTGAAAATTTTTCTAATAAATTATTAAACTTGGATCAAATGTATTTATTTTAACTGAAGTGTTCGATGTATTTTCCTCGAAATTTTTAACTTATTTTATTATTTGAAACTAAATATTATAAACAGATTTATCATAAACATTCAAATATTACATAAGCCTTAGTTTGGTTTATCTCCAAATTCTTCTAAAGTTATAAATATTACTTACAAAAAATTAAAAAAAATTAAGAAAAATTAAATGATATGATTTACTTTATCAATAAAATTATTTAGCTATATGAATATGAGCTCTTATTTTGTGACCTTCTTAAAAGTTCCGTTTGAAGTAATTTTTTGGATCATTTTGTCTAAAGCTATCTTTATGAGATTAAAAATTCCGAAGCTATAAACTATAAAAAATAATTTTAAAAAGTAATTTATCAATTTAAAAAGTAAGAGAAACTTAATCACTACGAAATAGTTTATTTGTTCCTTTTAACTTATAGATTGTAATGTAATGCAGCCTTTTCTTATTAATTTAATAGGAAACTAAGTCACTATTTTCGTCAACCTCCGTTCCTAAACAAATTCTCTTTTACTAGTACTAGTTTTATAGTACACGTAGTACTATAAAACTAATAATAGAAAAAAAATCTCTTGCCGTTAGTTATATGAAATGTATTTCATACAACTAACGGCAAGAGATGCATATTCACAACATTGTTGCGTTATGTTGTTTAGCTCCACTAACCAGTAAGTCGATTTTTTACTAACAAATTTATTTTCATTCATTATTTTTTAAAATTGTAGGAGAGAGTTGTCTATTGTGTACTGGTCACCTAAATCGTACCTGATAGTTATTTCGTTACATACAGTCGGTATATAACGAAATAGCTATCAGGTACGATTTAGGTGACCAATTCGCAATAGGCAACTCTCTCCTATATTTTATTTCGAATAAACTTTCCTAACACAATTTCATAATACTATCGATTGAATACTACTCATCGGGAACAATATATTATTCATGAATCAGGATGAATTGCATCTTTGAATAATTTTAGTGTCAGGTGAAACGATTGAATCACTCGCTGGTTCCACGGTTACTCTATGGAAATCTCGCACAGCTCATTCAATAAAAACGAACCGCCTTATTATTTTTACATTGTTAAATTTATTATGGTGTAGAAATTTTACAAAAATTTCTTCACCATAATAATAATATAAAGATTTTCCTTATTATATTCATAATAAGGAAAATCTTTATATTTTCAGTATTGTTATTGTCATTAAACTTAGATAAGTCATTCTAAAACAGGTTTGTTTTGATACATTATTTCCGGAAGTATATATGCCAGTACTGTAATATAAGTACGTAATATTATCGATCGAATACGACTTATAATTTTTTAATCTTTCATTACAGAAAAATTAGCATCAATGGAGAGAATAGTCGACTAATTGTGCTGTCAATAACAAATAATAATTAAACATTGCATAACAAATTACTTGGAAATATAATGTAATTAAAATTATTTATTACATAAATTGTGCATTAAAGATATGTTTAAGGAAGATAAGAATTAAATAGTATTGTCACTACACTAAGCAACAATGCTATCATTTGGAAATTCTCTATTTTGAAATAGCCAACATAGCAATATTAACTAAACTAGCGATGAATTTTTGATTTTTAAAATATCATTTCCTTAATGAATTTTTCTATAAATTATATTGTATTTTGTAATTATATAAATTTGAATGATTGAGAGAGTTATATTTTTATTAGAGTATATTTCTTAGCTACATTTACAATTTTGCAAAATATATTAATAATTTTGTTGATTTTTTTTCAGTTAGATTCTATAATTGATAAGGAAAATGATAAATAAAGATGAGAGATAAAAGATAAACTGAATGTTTGTATGAAGAAGAATATATTTATTGTTTACATTATATGGATGTTTCCAGGTAAAATTCGTATTGATTTCCTGATAAGAGAATTAATACCAGATTTAAACATTAATTTATTATTTAAATTAATTCCAAGATTTAGTTATTTATATAAAATTTATTTCGTTATTGAGAAAATAATTATTTAAGTTTGGAAAAACATTTAATTTTTTTCATATTTAAAGTAATTATTTCTAGCTATTTCTGCTTTTTTTATAATTCTAACATCAATTTTATTTAAATAAGTCATTCCAAAAGTATTTTTTGATGTATACGAAGAAAATCTTTCAATATATTTGCTATAAGAATATTTCATATTGTTATATACGTCAAATATTTAACGCTGTAGCGCACATACAATCTTTTGCATGATAACGAAAATTATTTGTATGATTTATGACTATATGTACAATATATTCATATATCATACAAATAATTTCCTTAATTATACGTTTATTTCTTTTGTAAAATATTAAAACGTAGACTTCCTGAAAAATCTTGTTAAAATGACATAGTTTCACAGTATAAATTTATAAAAAAGGAACTTGAAATAAATTCTAAATTTTGAGAATAATTTAATAATATAAATTTTAATAAAATAATTTGTCTATTTGTTGCATCAAAATGCAAAACATGAATATAAAATATTTTTGCACTTGTAAAAAAGTATTCTATGCAGATATAAATCGTGCAAAGAAAAAAATAAAATGCTTAAAATATCAAATTAGAATATTATCGTTGTAATTTTTATGATTTTGACCATTTGTTAGGATTATTCATCAAACTTTTTCAATGTTTCGTTTTCACTTCCAATTATTTGGAGATATGAGAAAGACAATGATAAAGATTATATTTTACTGACTGTTATATCTGGATTTTTTTTCTTTTCCTAATATTGATTATTTTATTCAGGTGTTGCAAAAAAATGAAATTCTGTTTCTTTGTAATAAAATTTTCTCTTTTATATTTATCAAATATTTTGTTTGAAAGTCGTGAATTGCTAAAATGTCACCTACATTCTACTATAAAAACAAATTTTCTTATTCACAATTTTCGTTCTTAAAAGAATTTTCGCTAACTAAAAACACATAAATGTTTATTACAATAGTATAATATTAATAATATTGTTTAATTCCGCATGCAGATAGTAATCTATAATAAACAATATTATTGGCATTATATTTTATAATAATAAAAAACAATGGCGGTTTTCTGCGGCATGCTTAAGTGCTCATTAAATTAGAAGTGGGACTTTGAAAATTCGTCGTACATCCGGTATAGCCTTGGGTTTGCCTTGATCCAAATCGGTCTAGTGATTGCAATATTTTGAGATCGGAACGAAAACCCTTGTTTAATTCAGATTTTTGTTTTAATTTGAATATTACTGGATCCTTCGACTGCCGGGAAATTTTAATGTTAAAACACTGTTTTGTTAGGAGTAATAGCTCTGAGATGAGTCATATGATTTCAGAGGAGATATTATCGGATACGCAAAGTCATTGTTATGTCTTTGCATATCGCGTATTAGATAATATTACGGACTAAATGTTGATATTACGACATCCAGTTTATAGCATTATCTAATACGCAATATCATCAGACACTTGAAGTCAATACAATGATGTAGTAATGGATTATCATGTTTAACTGCTAGCTTTAATTTTAGTTTTGCTTTGTTTTACCTTTCTCTTTTGCTGTTGTTTCTCTTTTTTCGTTATCCGCAGTAATTATTATTTTCCTTAGTGATTATTATAAAGAAAAACACTTATACGGTACATTTAAACGAATAAAGAAAATAACATATATATCATACTTGGTTTTTATCGTAGAAGATATAATTGTAACAGATAGAAGCAGTAAGTGCGTTGGGCAGACTACATAGCAAGATATACCGAAACTGATGAATAAAGAGAATTACAGAGTGGCAACCAAGACAAGGAAAAAAAAAATATTCTGGCAAGCAATATAAACGATGAATAAAAGATATAAGGAAAGTAATTGATTCTTAGCGAATGCAGATTGCACACGATAGATACATATGGAAACAAACAAATGAATCATATACAGTATATCTAATAGTAGATGAAATAGAAATGCTGATGATGATGTGGTATAAATGAACTATTCTAGTGATCACCATGAGCAATTTAAGCATGTAGTGAAGTAGATAGACAAGCAAAGAACGGGATTCAATCGGATCTGGACTCTTTCTTCCTGGGAAATTCCGAAGATATGGAATAAGGAATTGAATCTGGATTGTCTAGATGAGCAGATGCTTTAACATATCTAACTCTTGCTTAACCAGGCCGGCGCCATCCATAGGGGCAAGGTCGTGCTGCGCACGACGGCGCCGAGTCAAAAAGGCGCCGGGCTCTACCGTTTTAAAAAACTCCAAACGAAAAAAAAATATTTCGCTTCAAAAAAACAAATTTAACTTTTCATTATATCTATGGTGATGGTGAAATTTTAATACTCATTAAAACAAGCATTCCTTCTCGTTCTTTAGCTATATATTTTTCAAATATTTGAGCCGTTTTCTTTGAAAGTGGTGTAAATGCAATTTATATTATATGGAGATATTTAAGGGTTTATGTTTGAATGGTTTGAAAAATATTGGTATATGTTAATACGCTCATTTTATGTTTTGTAAATATTAAATTGATTTAAGTTTATAATGTGATCATTATTAAAGTATTAGTTAAAAGAAATTTATACTTTTGATCACCTCAAATGGACTTAACCACTTTCAAAATCAACAAAATGTGAAAATCATACATTTATGAAATATTAAATATGGGATTTTAATTGAATCAAAC
>WUQG02090149.1:0-26400 GCA_011317285.2 Androctonus mauritanicus | reverse complement strand
ATAAATTTATATTTAAATTTAATGGTATGATTCTGTTTTCTCCATCCACTACCTAAGAATGAGATGCTATTCTCCATAATAAATAAAAATGCCTAAGGCATTTTCTCGGAAATGAAAGCTAAGCATATCATTAGACACAACTTGTATAAATATATCTGTTGCAATAAATATGAAAATTTTGTAAAAAGATAACAAATATATCGTTTAATAATAAAAGCCCACATCGTGATAAGAAAAAATTGAAAATACAAATAGAATTTGCAAGTAGATAGATGCAGAGATATAAATTTCAATTGTGATGTGAATTTATATTTTAATGGAGACTCTATTTGACAGTTTTCTCTTATCTATATTGGGTATACTTTAATAATATTTTATAGATTTTTCAGATACTGGAATCAATTATAGCAGTTAAATATTTATACTATAATTGATCAAAAATTAGCACTCATTATATATATATATCCATTCTTAACTGGATATATAGTCAAGATTGTAAACAGATTTCCTACACTGTATTTGTATAATATATAGGCCTATATAGTATTTATTTATTCAAAATAAATTTATATTTAAATTTAATGGTATGATTCGCTTTTCTCCTCCATTAGGTATTACATTCCTTTTTATATTTGAAAATTAAAACTTAATAATATTGTTCGGTAATATTTAATATAGTATTGAACTTACGGAAAAATATATATTGAGAAGTTATAAAATAAATATTTTCATGATTTTTTAAGTTATCTTCAGAAACTATATCATATATATATTGCACATAATTTAGTAACATAGTAATTAACGTAATTATTACAAGTAATAATTTATTAATTTATTATAATAGTTTTACAGTTCTACTTTTCGACAGAACTGTGGCGATCTTTTAAAGCTCATATTATTATGATGATATAATTCATTAAGATATAAATTTCGGATGAATAATTTCATTTCAATCCTAATTTTATTTTTTAAATGTTTTCGCAATATTTTCGAAAAATATATTTATATACAATCTTCATTAAGTTCTTTTATCCGTATACAATATATCATATGGACTTTCATTGGATGGATTTTCACGAAATTCAGTATTTAGATTCTTTGAAAAAATTTATTGAAGCAATTTATTTACTGTGATATATCTATAAACTTGCACGAGATATTCTAGATATCATCACAGATTTTATATCACAGAATTTAAATGGTGATAACTTCTTCTATAATCAATGATTCTCAAGATCAAATTTTTATGCATTATGTTTAACACGGGAAATTTTATTTTTATAATAGCGAAAATAAACAAATTTATTTATTCATTCATTCGATTTTTATTTGAAAATTCATTTTTTTAATTAGGTAAAGGAGATGTAAGGATTTCTATTAATAAAAGCATGATCACGTATTCTAATATCTTTTTTAATGATTTTTTGTTAATTTAAAATTGGAAATTTTTATAAATACAGTTTACCAAATAGGAATTTAAAATACTGTAATTGTATCCAATATTTTCTTCTACTTATATATGAAATGTTCTCTTGAAGTCGCATTTGAAAATTCTGTTATAGACAACATTTTGCTGATGACACTCTTATCAAAGCATTATTATATTACTATGTCGTAGAATCCGAAAAATTGATGATATAGCAATGGATATAATTCTTTGTAAGTATTACGAACATTCCTACATTGTTATACTATACTCTCGGTGCTTATATTAAAGTAATGTTTAAAATTGGATAAAATTGAACTGAAATCATATAATTTCAATTTAAGCAAGAACAATTGGATAACTTATATAGTAAAATGAATAAATCAAATACTATTTGTGTTAATGTATTTCGTACAGTCTGTTATCTTTTGCTTACATTGCTAAACTCTATTTGTCTGAAGTAAATTATAGTACTATATTGACAATGTTAATGCACGAGAGAGAGTAGAATACTGTGCAGTATTTCTACTCTCGAGTTTTCCATGTTTATATACCTATATGCTTTAGTGTATTAAATATTTTGTGTAACATATTATAAACTTTCACATGAAAATAATGAAAGTAATTCAAGTAGAAGTTCTGCATAAAATTATTGCTTGCCAATTTATTAGCTGAAATATTAAAATCAAGTTTACTAAATTAAAAGACCGAAAATCGTCATTTTCAATTTTAAAGGGATTAATGATTGTTGGCATTCCATTAGTCAATCAAATAAGTCTTAAATTAACATGGCTTTATTATATTTTTCCAGTTAAGTGTACCGAATGAGAGGAAGCTAACATATTTTAAATTTAGTAATATAAATGCAGAATATTTAAGGATAAGTCGAATACAAATAAGTTGTTTATCAATGATCAAATAGTAAATATAGAATGAATAAATAATATAGACTTAAGTTCCATTTGTATACAGTACATAAGTTATTAATACTCTTTCTTTTTTTAAAAAAATTTATAAGGATGTATCTTCAATAAGTAATAAATAGCAATTAGATTTTGTGTTTAGAAAATGTAATAATACTTTTCTTAAGCCTTCAATATACTATATTTTGCTATAATATTGGATGAAGAAAAATATTTTTATATATAATAAATTAGAGATTGAGGATTGAATATTTAAATAGTATAATTTTTGAATATAGAAAGAATATAGATATATAGAGTAATTCGAAAACCAAATGAATCCATGGCATCATTCAAAATAGTAACCAAATTAATGTATTGTAGTTGCATTGTCATAATTCTTTAAATTATGTATTGATAGTTTGCAATACGTCTAATTGTTATTGCTTTTTTCACATTATGATACTTTACTGTAAAAATTTTGAACTTTAAATAATCATTTAAGATTTGATGATGTAATACATATGATAACAATGAATTAAATTTAAGTAGCATCGCTTCTTTGGTAGATTAAAAACAAATTGTAAAAAATAAACTTTATCGATTTTAATTTATATAATTAAATTCTTAGGAAGAAATCAAAAAATGTAATGAAATTAACACTAATCTCATTCAAATTAAAAATAATTTTGCGTTATCAAAATGATGCTTCAGAACAGTTTATCTCTCGTTTTACTCCACTTACCAACTAGATTAAAGGTTACTAAGCGGTGAAGACATTCCATAGCCACAGCTGCCCAAATTTGTGATGGAATTGACTGGAAGGAGGATAGGGATCGACAGGCCGGATCTGGACTTCTGAATCAGATGGAAGAATGAGATCGGGGATTCGATTACTGGTTTTCCAGACGGAATTCTAGCAAGCTTTCACGCACACAGCCATCCAACCTTCGGAATTCTATAAATGCTTGTTGTGATATGTTCCTAGCATGCGCATGCTAGGAATATATCATAACAAGGAACGCTGGGAATCATTGTTATATCACAGAATTCAAAAAGATGGCATGGTAACTGAACGTAACAATGTATTACGTCATAATAATTAATAATGAATAATGCAACAATTGTGACTATCATTAATACAAAAGAATGATGACACAATATTTCGAACGCATTGTTTACCTTATATAAGCATTTGTTTATTTCTTTTGCTTATTTCAAATATTATAAAAATTTTCCAGCTATTTTTTTTTTTACCATTTATATAAAATTACTATCAAGTATTATTATTATTGAAAACCGATATCAAAATCACTATAATTTACAAATAAAATATTCTATTAATTTTTCCATTATCAGATTATTATATAATTATGTTTGTTTTCTTTTAATAAAAATTTTAATTTTATTTATTAGGAAAATGACAATATATAAGGCATTAAGATTCTGCAAAATAATGCTCTTTCTATTACTATTATATCATGAATATTTAAGATAATCCCTATGTTGTCTCTGATTTGAAATTAAACAAATTTTAATTAAATATGCTTCATTTGAATCACTTTTATAGATGAAATTCTAAAGCAATCATTCTGAAGAAATTATTCTAATAAACTAAAAATATAAAGCACAAATTATATTTATCTGAAAAGGTTATAGTTAATTACTGAATTACAAATATGAATGCAGTTAATAATAATGATAATTATTGAACTACTGAAAAATATTTGAAATTTTCACGATTTTAAATATTACGATGATATTGTATAATCAGAATCCTTTAAAATTTTTATTTTTTATTTTCCAACGATGATGTCTTTGAATTTTCAATTGAATTTTAAAACATTTCTATTACGTCAATAGAAATGTCTTTAAAATAATTCAAAAAGTATCCATACAAAAGTGCTTCTGATACATTACCAGATTTGACTACAAACTATAAAAAATATAAAATATTATATCATTTATTATTAAATATTTGTTATACTATTCTGAATTCGTATCAATATTTCAGATGTCTTAATACCCAGCACTCTTTCAAAACAAGTTATTTTGATTGCTTTGAATTATGCAATATAAAATCAAAAATTACATTCAAGCTTTAACGTCGCCTAATTATTTGAAAATTATATTTGATTTCTTAAATATTTCTGTATGTCTGATTATTTAAAAATAAATTCTTGAAGAATAAAAATAGATAATATTGGATTGACGGGTAAGATGAATATCCAAGAAAATATTTTAGACATTTCCATTTCTTAAATTATTTCTTTAACTTTCCAGAAAATATCATTTCACTTTTCATATTTATTTATATTACATTTCAAATTAAGTTAAATTATCACTATTTTATAATAATTTGCATTAATCGCTCGTATAAGGTTTTACTGATTTTATAGTACGATTTATAGTTAAAATCTTTTATTATTCAAAAAATATCTAAAAGCTACATTTGATTAGTTGCATCTTTTACTTTCTATAAATAGATACTGTTTTTGAATTTTCTTATTGACAAAATTAGATTATGATGTTACGTCGAGATGTGATAAAAATATTTATATACTGTATAAGATATTATCCTTATTAAATATCAATTTATCATCTCATGTGAGAAATCACGTAATTTTGTTTTCTAATAAAAATTTCATAACATAAATACATTCATTTACATAAATAAAATATGTCTATTATTTTCTAACTTTTCCATCCTGCAGTTATCAATTTAAAGTGAAAAACTAGGTTTATATATATATATACTGTGTGGAGAAGTTTTTCTATCATTTTCTATCAGTATGTATAGAGTATTTTTAATAGAAATTATTTAATAGTTTACCAAACTATAATTTAGTTTCTTGACGTTTTTGTGCTAACATTTTATATTTTTATTCTAATATTTTTTTTTTATTTATTTAAATTATGATAAGATGATTTGATTTGAAGTAACTTATACTAAATATTATATAACTAAAGTATTTATTCTTAGATTTTGTCTCGATTTTGCAGATTTTTCTAATCTTCAAAATATGCATTTAATACTTCTAATTTTATTCAGATAATTTAATTATAATATGTTTGATAAAATTGTGTCTATTTTTATAAGAACAAAAAAAGTAAACATATAAATTATATGAGAGAACAAAAATGCATGAATAAAAAGATCAAATTATTTTCTCCAATCAAGCAAACATATTTTTAGATGAATAAAGTTACATTCTCGGAATAATTCTGTTAAAATGATATTTTTCTCTTAACTTTGATTATTCAATGATTTATCTGTTTTTCACTTAACGCTGAGTACATTTTTCTTTATTTGCATTATTAGTTTTGTAACAGCTTTGCAGGACTGCTGTATATCTGAATGTGAAAGTCGAATACTCTTAAGAATGCCATTGGCATTTCTTCTATGGATATGATAAGAGTTTCGTTATCTAGGTTCTCTCTTCTCTTTAACATCATGTTTCTTTTTTTCTCTTTTGTTCTAATAAGTGTCTTCTAATCTGTTATATTTTGGCTCTTAAAAGACAATCAAAGTCTAGTAGCTTCTTAAGAAAAAAAAAATTTTACAAAAGTAGCATCTTCTTAAAATAAATCTCCTTAAGGAAAATTTGAATTTCAGATGATTGGATTAAATCGTTGTTAAATTATTTGATTATAAAATTAACTATTTATAATTATTTTATAATGAGACGAAAAAAATTCCCAATTCAAATTGATAATAAAGAAAAGCGAATATTTCCTGTTTATTTATCTAAATTGCTGTATTATTCTGAATACTAAAATGCAAATAAATACAATTAACTTTTATATATTAAAAAATTATAATTTTATAAAACTATATTTCTTGATATCCATAATGTTATAATTTATTATAATTGTGTTCTGATCTTTAAAACTTGGAAATGATATCGCTGAATCTATTGAAGTATCTATCACTATCTTTTTTTCTGAATGCATTTAAACAGATAAAAATGATATTAACAGAGATATGGATTTTTATTCTCTTGGTGTAAAGGAAACACTTGCAGTTTATTACTAAAAATTCACTCAAATATTCTTGATCGAAAAATATTTGAACTTTTTTCAGTATACGATTTAATATAAGATTCTCATGCCATTACAGTTTGTATATCATATTTTATGTTTAGCAATTAATCATACTAAATTTATATTAACGCTTTTTCATATAAATCATGGGATAAATATTAATTTAACTTGAGTTATATGAATCATTTTAATGAACAAATATCAAAAATAAAAAATATATATATTTTTATATGTAGAATCAATAATATATTGCAATATTTTTCATTTATATTAATAGTCAAAATTTGGTTTAAATTTTAATTGCATATCTACAAAAATAAAAATTTGTTTTCAGTAAAAAATATATTTGTGAACTATACTACGGTATTTGTATTTGTATACTTTATAAACAATACTCATCTAAAAAGGCTAATATTTCTTTATAGAGTATATAAAACTTTTAAAAATAAAATGCAACAATTATGGATTATTTAAGAGCAATTTCATACTTGAAAGATACTGGTAAGAAACCATATGTCAAATGTTACAGCTATAATCAAGATTGAAGCTTTTCATCATTATTTCATAAAAAGTAAGCAAAACAACTTTTATTTGAACCACCTGCACAAATATATACTATTTTATATTTTATGGCACAATGCCATCAATAATAACTATCAGAACATAGTTCAAAGAAAGGCGTCAGTTAACAAAAAAAAAAAAAAAATTCAACATCATCTAGCTTCTCTCTAAGATATGTATTGATTCTCTTTCTGGTGAGGAAAAAAGTAACATTTGGAATGACATCGGTAACAGAACCGAGTGTAGATATTCTCTATTCCTTTATATTCGTGCGAAGCATGCTTCGTTTTCTGACAGTGACTTCTCTTTTCATCTGTCTGTTCACAACAACAGATGGCAATACTTGAATGTTGAACTGGTGCAGATCAAAAAAAATTAAATTGTGTTCTTCAACTGAGTATCCTTTGCAAATTTCATGCGAGAACTTTTGTGATTCCACAAGGCACACTAAATTATATCTTAGAATAAAGTTGAAATACTTTCAATATAATTTCTTTCTAAACATAGTTATATAATGTAATAAATAGGTATTTTTATCATAAATCGTGTAGAATTTCTAGGAAGATATAAATTTACTTTATTATAAAATTTTTATTTTGTTGGGTATAGTAAGAATTATTTAAAAATAAATAGTTTTATTATAGTATTATGATGCCGTAAATTACAAATTAAAAACCATAAAAAATATAATTATCGTATCTAAAAGATTATTTTCAATGATATGTTGGCATTAATTTAAAATTCAAGACATTAATATAATTAATTCCGTATAGTTTTAATCAAATCTTTGGATAAGATTAATATATTCAAGAAACTAGAATCAAACTTTAATTTATTAATTTATAACGGTATAGAAACCTATCATAATTATAATCTTAGTTAAAACTTTATAATTCGCCTTTAATTGAAATTTTTAAATTATTCATAAGTTTGCATCGAGAAAATTTAAACAGTTCATTATATTACATAATATTATTTTAATGGAATTCTGAAACTATTACATTTATGAATTTTAAAATTTAGAAAAAAAAAAATATATACAGTGTTCTGTTTTAATAAAATCTAAGTATAATTTCCATCCAATTTTATTATACAGAATATGTCTTTGGAATGTAGTGCTGTATAAGTAATTTTTTAGAAAATAATAAAAAAAAAGCAAGTCATCGTAAGGAAGGCATTTTCTTCAAATTTTAAGTATCTGCACAATCAACAAAAATGTTACTTTAGTAAATGTAAAAAGTAATCTACATCTGCTATTGAATTCATTCGAAATTTATATAAATAATTTTGAAATTTAAAAAAAAAACTGGATATATTTTTTGAAATAACATAAATATCCTTCAATTTATTTAAAAATAATCCTTACTTTAGAATTTGGACAATGTTTAATTTAATTTAATACTGTGCATTAAATAAGTTTTTATATTTTCTTTAATAAATAATGATTACTTGTAAAGCTTCACTGATACAAACAAGCTCAAATATTACATTAAAAAACATTGTTATTTGTAATATAAATCATTCGGTGCTTTTATTAAATCTGTAACTATAACATTTGAAAAGTAAAAATTCTCGATTTTGACGAAAAAAATTAATTATATATATATAATAAAATTATATTTTCTTCAAATAAATCTGAAAAAAATATATATATATATATATTTTTAATTATACTATTCAGTACAAAATAACAGAATTTAGAATTATCAAAATAAAATCACTTACTTAGGATATATTTTAAAATGATTTATTTTAGTATATTAATAAATATTACTTTAATTTAATAAGCTTTTTCAAAACACAACTACATAATAAATTTATTAATAATGATCAGAAATGAATTTTTAATGCAGATAACGTTCGAAGTATTCATCATAATTTAAAGTGATAATAAATATTTTAACTCTGTGAAAAATAATTTAAATTTTGAAACATATTTAATCTTCATTATAGAAATTTTTATGCATAGATATGTTAACAATTTTATATATTTGGTATATTGCTGTATAACGATTCCTGTAACACATTTTTAAATATTTAATATTTTTTATTCATATAATATACAACTGAAATGTCGTACTGTATATATATTTATTTATATTTGTGAAAGTTCGAATGCAGTATAAAATTGAAGGACAAATAGATTTCTAGTTATTTTTTTTTTTTTTTGCCATTTAGAAACCTACCCAAGAAAATAATTCTAAAATTGTAGAAACAATTTCAACGAATTCTAGTTCGAAATGTTTACTTTATGGTCTTAGAAGAGTACATTAAAAGTTAGTCTTTCCAAACTTTGCAACAGATTGCCAAACAAACCAATTGACTTGTGTACATACAAAATCGATTATTGTTTGTTTAAAAATTTGAACTGGTTATCTTTCTATGGGAATAGAAGGAATGAATTTCTAATGCAGCATTATGACAACATAAGCCGAAAGGATTACAACTATATTTTATTATATATTTATTATATATTGCTGTGCAGTTTAAGTTTCTGTCAGCTTTTATTAGATTAAAATTTTTATTTTCATTTCTTCTTTTATTTAAATTAAATTAAGCTTTTTTTTTTTATTTGTTTGCACCATACAGAAATTCCAATAAAATTTTTATAAGCATCGTACTTTCATAAAATAATGTAGGATTATTAAATTAAAATATGAATTAAATTTAATTTCGAATTAATTTTTATAATATTTTTCGTATTTATTTTATCAAAATTGCTGATATATTTAAAATTCTCTTATTCATAAAATTTAAAAACAAATTTTAAAACTCCTTTTCTTTCCAAACACGTAATGAATGATGGTAAAGATGAATAATCGAATGAATTTGTGAATGATTTCAGTTTTGTTTATTAATTATAATAATTTTTAATTACAGATTTGTTTGTTTAGTTAAAAAAATTAATAAAATTAATTATATTTGAAAATTCTAAACAAATAAGTATCTTTTATTTGCTAAATTTTATCATTAACGCAAACAATAAGTTAACATGAATACGTCTGTAAAACATTCAAATTTATGATTAAAACAAAATATCCTCATTTATAATGAATGATATATAAACTTGCATTTTAATTTAATTATTAAATGTCTCGTTATTTATTTTTTTTTATTGTACTTATTTAGTAATCAATATGTAAATGTTACGTTGCGAAAATTGAAACCACTTCGTCAATTTGTTGCATTAATGATTAAATACTTTATAAACTGCCAAAAAATAAAAGAAACACATCTGTTTACAATCGGTAGTTGAATAGGAAGAAAATTATTATTCTTAATTAATTTTATTGAAACAAATTTTCTTTAAAAATATTCTAAGAGAAAAATTAATTTTGATCTGAACATGACAAGTCACATAGTCACATTGTGATAAGATTGCTCCAAGGGGACAACATTTAATCTCGTTACCGTGTAACATTGCTTGCTACGACCAAAGCGTATGACTCTGATGTGACATGCCACTACCATATGACGCTCTGTATTAATCAACAACGTAGCTTATAGGTTGTCTTCCGAAAATCATTACTTATTGGATTGTGTATTCCAATAGAGAAATTCTGTTGATGTTATTTTTTGATATTTCGTAATCGATATACGCTTTCGTTTACTTTAATGAATTCATTTAAAGACGAAAACTTATCATAAGTATGAATTAATATCCGTTAAAATGAAAAATGATCGATTTACTAAAAGCAAAGAATTGCCAGAATAATTAAAATGTAATGTTAGTACCCGAATAAATTTTATGCATTAAAGGACTTCTTTTTTTGTGTGTGTGTATGGTCGCAAATTATAATTCATTTAACGCATTCAAGAATCGAAAGAAAAATGTTAAACGATAATATTCTATATAATGAATAATCTTATAATTTAAGTTACAAGTCTCAAGAATCATTTTCTTTTAATAAACTTTTCTTAAACTAAATGGTATATCATAAACTGAATTAAAAATGTCAAGTAAATCTGGCATGATATATTTTAGCATTGTCATCTCCTTTGAAAGCTTTTGTAACTTTTAGCGTTATTCTATCAATGGGAAACTCGATGGAGGATTCCACGTCAAATTAAATGGGAATATCTAATGGTTTCTTTATTAATGTCCTGTTTCTCAAGGCTTCATTATCTCCAATCCTCTTTGTTCTCAATAAAGAATTGAATCAGCTTCTCTCTAATCTTACAGATAGCTTTCATAACGATAACGAACATCTTTCAGTTTTCAGTATAATTTGTAGATGTATTAATTATCCAAAAATATTGACTCTATCACATACAGTAAGAGCAATATTTGTAGAATATTTACTGGTTTCACTCAGTTAAAATTATACATACATACATACATATATTTAACTCTTTTGAGTTTAGTTTATTTAGTCAAAATTGATTAAAGCAAGTAAATTATTAATACTATTAAATATTTCCTAAATAGATCATATAATTAATTCAAAAGTTCAATTGATTAAGAATCGTATAGTAAATGATTTAAATTAATTTAATTCTTCGGGATTTATTTGAAAATTTATGATGCGATGATATAATGTCTCTTTGAAAGATAATTAAGTTGATTCACGTTCAACTTTTGCGAGCCTTATGATGAATAATATAAAGAAACGTGTTACAAATAAATAGAATGAAAAAATTATTTTTAATATAATTAGAATTTTTCTATTCAACTTAAATTTGCTGTATTGTTAATGTTTTGAGTTGTTAATCATTGAAAATACATCAGATAACGTTGCAAAAATATCGATCTAATAGTTTTCATTTACTAAAATGAAGAAAACTTTTCCTTTGAGATTTTTTAATTTGCTAATTTACAGTGTTTCAAGTTAAATTATATCAAAAGTCTGATTGATTGATATCATGAATTTGAATCAAAATAGATATCTTTTTTTCGACAGTTTGTTTCAGTGCTAATTATCACGAAAACAAAAAACTCGTGTATAGATAATATATATAATTTTATAAGAAAAAAAGAAACTTTGATGAGTAGATAAATATAGAAACTGAAAAAAATCATTTCGAAAATATGTTTAAATTAGAGTTTTACTTAAATATGAAGTATTCCAAGCAGTCAATACTGTTTGTCTGATAGAATACGTATAAGTTCATCCAGGAATCCGGAATCATGTTTTCAAATGAGAAAATCTTCTTTATAGAAATGATTTTCAATTTACAAGATAATCAAATATAGTGTAAGACTCATTTTCTATCTTTATACCAGCATCATTTGTTTCTCGGATGCAAGAAATCACTTTCTGTGATGGTTTGGGGTGAACATTATCTATGATGGTCGATTCTATTGATTTTCAATTGAACGTCGAACATTACCGTTCACTTATTTTTGTGGACGATGCGAAGTTTTGAAGTGTGTCACTTTACTGATCACAAGTAGACATTTCCACAACATTCTGTTTTACTTTATATAACAATAGCAACCTAAGATCATTGCCAAAAAATTTTCTCGTTTTCATCAAATGCCGATTGTCTTTCATCATCCTCTAGAGTTAAACTTCCCACATTAGAGATTGTTTCAAGATAACTTCTCTTTCATAAAAGTTTGACAGTTGTGAAAGCAAAATTAATGCTATGTGGAAAATAATTTCGTAGATGAATTAAATAAATACATTTTATAATATTAAGCCAGATTTTTTTAATATATTTTAAAAATTAGTCTGTGCTATCGCATAATCTATCAGCCATAAACAAAGATAATCTTAAAGTAAAGATTTCAATCTTTCAAACTAATGATCTTTATGCTTTCTCTCACACAAAATTCATAACAAAATCAATTTTATTCATAGATGTGAGCTATAATTTGAGTGAATGACGAAATTATACTTGATATTTTAAACTTGAAAGCTTACTCAGCATTTTTATATTGTATTTTTTATTAATGACACTGGGGAAATTTTTGTTATCTGATTACGAAATATGTTAATAAATTAATCGATTACTATCGATAGCAGAAAGTCGTTGCATAAAAAATAAATTTTATTTTGCCTCTTGTTGTCTTTTTAATATATGAATGAATTTTCTTCATTTTTCCCATGAGTTATAATATAGGTCGTTTGGCATCTTAATGTGTTTGAATTTAAAATTTTATCTCCATTTTTCATAAGAAAATTTAAACTTTATTTTTACACAGATAAATCTGAAATCAAGTAGCAGTTAAAGGAATTGTGTTTTTAAAAATAAGATGTTATTCTGTTCTTTTATAAATTAAATAAAATTCATTTAAAATTTAATATTAAAAAAAAACCAATAAATATTTTTCAATAAGAATAAACTAAACCAATCTTTGTCAATTTGTTGAATATTTTACTGAAATAAATAAGGCTCAATCATAAACTATTCTAAAAGATGATAAATTTAACTTAAATATATAAAGCAACTTTACAAAATTAATATTCTGATTAGTTTATCATGCAGATAATTTTATTTAATTTCAAAATATGATTTTCCGTTTGATACCCGTGAGAATTTTATGCCGGAAGAATTTATCACTTGATTTATTTAATCAATTATTAATGGTTACTATCTTTAACATTTATTTCCATCAGTCAAGCATTTGTGATAGGAGCAAAATTTATCAATAAATAAGCAATAAATGCTCTAGAATCTCATCATAGAATCATTTTCATCATTGTGAGACACTAAATTAATATTTATAAAATATTTTTTAAAATATAAACAAACAAACAATCAAATTGAAAAACAACTAACGTTGAAGATTTTTTAAAAATAATTTTAGCACTTTAAAGTGCCATTTTAATAAAATTATTTTTTAATATAATGTAGATTCCTGTTTACAATATCTTGCTGACTATTAAAGAAAGAAATTCGAAATTTTAGAATTCCTCTATAAAATTTCTGTTAATCGAGAATATTACGGAAATTTAATAATTATCTCTAGCATCTTGAAACAAACTGAATGGCAAATATTTAACTGATATTTTTGAATAAATTTGAACAAACTTTTGCTACATTAAGTTATTAATAATTAGCTGATACTCGTTCATTGCATTTTGCCAAAAATTTTTGATGCTAACTAACAAATGTTACCAATACTCTGAGCGCATATCTTCTTTTAAATCATAACGACGGGGGAAAGACGAGACAAAAGCCCCCAAATCAATGTTTTATACATATATTATAGAAGAGATAATATATTATTTAGGCAAAAACAAAATTTGAAAATTTAAAAAATTTCCCAGAGAGAGATGAAATCAAGTACTGCACTCAAAGATGTTTTCAGGGATGATGATAAATCATATGAAAAATTTAAAAGTTGAATAATTTGGTTATTTATTTATAAATGATCATACATACAATCTAAATTATATATACATCATTATAAATATCTGTAAACAAATTAGTTTATTAATTTGAATCA
Organism: Androctonus mauritanicus; assembly: GCA_011317285.2. Lineage (NCBI taxonomy): Eukaryota > Metazoa > Arthropoda > Arachnida > Scorpiones > Buthidae > Androctonus > Androctonus mauritanicus. The sequence goes on along the minus strand of WUQG02090149.1, from coordinate 12,071 downwards.
GTTTGTTCTTTCTAAATTTTTAAATCAATTGACTCTAACTTTGTTTCAAAATTGTTGTCGATTTAATATTTTAATTGAAATATTTGTTATAGGATTAATTTTAAATTAATTTTACCTGTACGATATTCTTCTTAGAACAATTTAATACAAAATATCTTGATATTTTTATAAAATATCATAAAATCTCATTTAGTAGCTTTTCCTGGAATTCTCGATTTGGTTGTTAACGACTGCATTTTTCTTTTCTGATTATAATTCAGTACTTGTAAAGTTTTTCAGTAGGCCTAATAAAGCATTTTAATTCAAGAACCGCTTACAGAAATCTTTTACTAATTCACTATTTGTTACAATTATTTTCAAACAATTAATCTCTTAATTTTTATTTTAAATAACGTCACTATAACATACTACATTTTTTCACGCAAATATTTTTTAATAGTGCAAATATTTCTCATTTATTATAGATACAATTATCATTGACTGAAATATAAGAAATTCTGATCTTCTTATAAAAATTATTTTTTTACTTCAATTCCTTCTGCAATATTGTCAAAACAAATATTTTTAAGTTCAATTTTAAGGATTGCCTGAATTCTAAAAATTTGGCATTTAGTTTATTTGACTAAATAGAATTATACAGGAGCAATCCAAATTTGAGTATGCTTAGTTATTTGAATTTCCATATAAGCCTCTAAGCTTTAAGTTGCTTTATATCTTAAATTTGAACTTAACCGAATATAGTTCAACACGAAAGGAAATTATGTAAATTTTCCCGTTGTGTGCATTTACATAATTCGATTTTTGTGGTTAATTTTAACAAGTTAACTTTTCATAAATTGAAGAAAAAGAACTCGTTTGGTATATGCAACTTGAGTTTTACTGAGTATTTTTTGATTACAAAAATTCTGTAATAATAAATATATGCATTTGGAGTCGAGATGACTTTCTATTTTTCATAATTTTTTTTTTATTCAATTAAAACTGAATAATATTTTTGAATAAAAAAAAGTACGAAGCTGAAAGTTGTGCGAGTGTATAGCAATATAACTTGAAAAGAAAATTAATATTTCTTAAAAATTATATAAAATTTCACTCAAAACTAATATTTTAGATTCAGTTGGAATTTTATCTCAATGATCAGAAACAAACATTTGAACTTCTTTCTAATAATTACGATTCTCCAAAAAATCAAAAAATCACAAAATATCTGCAATAAAAAAAGTAGAATTCGCTTTATTTTTAACGTTTTTCACGCAACCTCTACGTGCTTTACATTCAGAAATATGGATAACGGAAATTGTAAAGGTAGTGTAAGTAATTACCATGCATAATTATTTCCTGCGTCGCATTTTAATATCAAAATCGGACGAAAACTTGTGAAATTTTAATTTGTTTTAAATAATAAAAATTTTTAATGGATTTTTAATTAAATTAGATTATAGAGTTTTCTAAGTCTATAATTATATAAAGAAAATTATTTTAAGATTATATTGAATATTATCAAAAATACTGATTTATTATGTAACCTATATATAGTATTTTTCATAAATATTTCGTGATTTTTCTATTCTTTCACGAGAGTTTTTAATTAGTTAAAAGAAAGGAAGAAATATTTACTTTTATTGTACGCAATATATATTTTAAAATTTATATAACTTTTCATATAAAAATTTTTTATTATAAATTTTTAGCATTCTTTAATTTTGACATCATATTTTTAAACAAAAAATTTGATAACAACATAAAAAAAATCGCTTTAATAGATGATTTTGATCTCGTGTATAAATTCTTTCTTTATACGGTTGTGATGTATATTTTGTAAGAATAGTCTACTTTTTATATATAAAAAAAAAAATATTTTTCGATTTGTTTTCCCTTTTTGTTTTTATCCAGAAAGTTTTACAACAAACAACAAAAATAATTTTAATATTTAACTGAAAAAATCAATAAAATGAAACTAGATTTAGATTGTGAGAAAAATAAAAATTTACATTAAAATTTAAATTAATGGATAATCTATGTTGATAATAATTATGTTAGTTTTACATTTAATATATATTCAACATCTCCTGATTTCTGATGAAAGTTTTCTCTAAAAACAAATAAATAACATCAAGATGTTACTCGATGAAAAATAAATTATTCTGTCAGATAAATCTATTTTCTTGCAAGTATATGACAAATAAATAGAAAATGTAATTAAAAAAGCCTTTATGGATAAAGTATTATAGCCGAGAAAAATGTTGAAATTAAAGCAAGTTTTCCCAGCATCTGGCTTACCTTACAGTTCACACCTTCTGGTATGGTGGTAAGAAGAGGTTTTAATTAAGGTAATTTTTCTTTTAAAAAATTCTTCACTGGCGATTTGCATATAATTGGAATTTCCTTGCAGTTCTTATAAAAAGAATAAAGGAAGGCCATCTTTTTATTTTAATGTAATCACTATTTACAGTTTAAGGAACAAAAGTCTTATGTTAAAATAGGTTCAATTAAATCGAATTTCGAAATAAAAGAAAAAAATTGCGGAGAAAGTTCGAAATTTCTAGGAATTTTTTCCATTCAACAGCAAACTTTCAACATTTATCTTTTACTTAAATGCTATATATTATTTAATTACATCAAGTGTAAAAAGTGTAAAAGAAAATGTAATTAAAAAAGTATACGAAAATAAATAAAATTTTACATTTATAAATTGTGATTAAATGTTAAATATATAATTATTATTAAAAATTTTATATCAAAAAATGTCAATATAAAATTCTTTCATATGTAAATTAAAAAGTAAATATAAAATGTGTTTTATAGTATTTTAATCTTAATTGGTTACATTTTAATATTTTATTAATGCTATTTACTTTTAGATTTAATTATCACAAATTTCAAAATTTTTAGAAAATTTTTAAATTATTACATAAACATTAATGTACATAAAAAAAAAATACTTTAATCTTTCTTTGCATTTAGAATCAGACAATTGTTTTTATTCTTTTAAAATTAAGATTATTTTTATTTTTTAAATTAGAATTAATAGTTTAGTAGCTAATTGTGTTATTTTGAAGAGATTGTTTTTAATTTTTTTTTAGAAATTATTTTATAGTTTATCTTTTAAAGAAATTAAAATATTGTGAGATTAGAATTGTATCATTTGCATTTATCATAATTCATCTGAATTCTTTTTACAGTTGAAAAATTTACATATCGACAGAATTTCTCTCTTTTTTTTTGAAATTTTTTTTCTAATAATCCTGTTGGTTAATGACCATATTGAGTTCATCTTCGATAAATTCGAGGATTTGAATCTTGCTTTGATTCTTTTTTTTTTTTTTTTTGCCATCGTAGGTCGATAGATCTTACTAACCAATAATGGCTACAAGCATAACATTGCACTAGATATTTCTTCCTTCTTGTAGCAATTATTCCAAGTGGAATATAATGCCAATAGGCATTATATTCTGCGATCATACTAATATTCTGGATATCGAGCATTCTTCTTAATCATTTAATTATTCGAACAATAATCTATAGATAAAAATAACAAATCATTTATGATCCTTTTAATTAACATTAAAATATTTATTAAATAATTACTTTTTTTTATATTGAAGCATTTATAAATATATTTTTTTATGATGAAAAAAAATTAGTGTTATTTCTAGACTTCATAAAAATTTGTTCTTGAGATTAATGTCATGATTTAATTCTTTTGTGCATTATTTCAGGATAGAAGCAAATCATTGCGTATACAGAACTTCATAAGTTCTTTAATTTTCAAAGTAAGTTTTAATGGATCTCTTTTACCTTAACATCAGTTCTTAATTGGATCATATTGTCTCAGAGCGCTTTATTTTATAATCTTATAACCAAATATACTTCTTATCTAGAAGGAGAATTTAATCAATGACCTCAAACATCACTATAGTAACTATTAAATCCGATTAGATACATAAATTTATCTGCGAATATGAAACTTTAATATCATAAAGAAAAATTCTTTCTGCAGGAAATATTCGTCTTTCGTATAATACAGAGTTACAATTCTAGCAATAAGTTTTTAAAAGATGCAAGAGGCATTACGTCAACGAAACTTAATCTTCCATTAATAGTACAAGAGTGCAACCATGAATGCATCTTTCAGATTCTTCAGCAAAAGTCGTTTCAAATCGATGAAGTATTTTGTCCGCTCAGCAACAGAATCGTAAAACGTTTATCGAATTAACTATTTTTTTTTTTTTAATGGGGAAAAAATATTTGTGAAATAACTTCTGGTATTAGTCTTTTTTTTTAATAACTTACGATGTGCTCTGAAGAAGAAATATTCAAATATTTGATCAGAAATAATGACTTACTTACTCAAATTTAATTTTGTTTTATGTTTTTCTTTTATTTTTATTAATACAGTTAAGAAATACGTTTTGTAATTAAACAATGCAGAGAATTTAATCTTTAAATAACGTCATTGGGAAAATCGCAATTTTTTTTAATAAACATCGCTCAACTGTTTCCTTTTCGCGTGTTTACTGTGCTGTTTATTGGATACTTTATTAATTATTTCAATAATTATATCTTATTTCTAATTATGTCCATAATAATTATGTCTTTTTATCTGACATTTTTTGTTCAGATACAGTATGATAAATGAATAATTTGAAATTGGAAATATTTTAGTATTTTTTTTAGCAATTAATTGCGATTTTTAATCAAAAAATATAAAATAATTCTTGTATGATTTATTTCATTATTTAAAAATGATTGTTCATTTAAGATGTATTGTTCATTTAAATTACATTATAATTTTTATTTTAATTAAAATAAATTAATTGGAAAGGATCATATAATTACAACAATTATATATTAAGGTGATCTTTATTAAAGAAAATTCTAAGAAAATAAAACATATTTTCATTTATAGATGTAAGAGTAAGCAAGAATGGATGAATTTTTGGATGTTCAAAACATAGTAAACTAGTGTACTTTATTATTAAGACCTATTTTATTTATTGCTCTCTCTATTGAAAATATACTATAATATATCTCATTAATCGCTATATTTTTGCTAAATCAGTATAAAGAATATAAAAAAAAACATGAACATTAATGAGATATGCTTTAGTATATTTAACAGATAGAACAATATATCATAATAATAATAATAATATAAAGTAGTTTATTATATTTTGAGCTTCAAAAAATTCATTCTTCTTATTTATTCTTACATCTATAAATGAAAATATGTTTTATTTTCTTAAAAAAATTTTTTTGATTGATTAACATTGAAAACATATCCGAAAGAACCATAGCGATAAGAGATTTTTGCTATATCTTTCTTCACGATGAAGTGAAGAAGCTATAAACTTGTTATCTCAGTCTGTATTCTTTAAACAAATGCATAAATAAAATTTGGTTTTATCCTTATACATCTACTTTTGGTTCAACAACCTTAAACAAATCCCATATGTAAAGTCTTTTTATCTTAGTCAAAGATGTAAATTGAAACCATCCATTTTATCTTTTGTTTTATAAAAGAATATTGTTTCTGGAAAAACTATGGTTTAATTCATTCTTATCATCATCGACAAAATTGCTACTTTAACAATAATTTCTTTTATTTTTTAAGTAAAGTTTTACTTCTTGTTTTAGTAAAATATTTCACTTATTTCTATGAAATGGAAATATTTTTGTATTATTATTAGTATTAAAACTTCAGTATTTAAATTATGTAAACAAGATATGTAAGCAGTTACTATATTCTTTTTCATTATTTTTCCATTTGTAAAAATAGTTCTAACAATCAAAAAGTTATAAAATCATAAAAATAAGTTGATATTTCATTAAATAAAATTAAATAATCTAATAAACAAGATTTATAAAAGTACTTTGTTCTTTAGATATTTTGAGATTGATTTATTTTCACTTTAATAATTCAGATGTCAATCACAAAAGTTAACTCGAATAAGAATTTTTTTAAATTTTTGTAATGCTAAAAAATAATAAAAGGTTTCATTAATTTTGATTAATTTTAATGATTATTATATATATATATTTCTTTTTTAATTATTTTTATTGTATGAAAAATTATATGTTGTATATTTAGCAATATACAATTACATTTAACAATATATTATTGTATACTGTTAGTTGTATGATTATTTATATTTTTTATTATATTTTTATTGCACAAAAAATGATTATTTTGGAAAAAAATGCATATTTAAATTTTAATTTTGCCATTACATTATATTATATTAATATCAAAATAAATTCAATTAGTTTTAATCAATTAATAAATTTAATTTATATTACGAATTACTATAGAGTTAAATTATTATAATTAGATTTAATCATTATTATAATCATATTAAATTTTAAAGAATTTTTATAGTTTAAAAAAATTCAAATTGGTTCTTAAAACTTTTTTAATTTATGTAACCCAAGATTTTCTAATACAGTACATTAAAAATATCTTAAGAGAGAGAGAGTTTTATATTAAGATTTTATATATTTGCTAAGAAAAATATAAACGACTTCCAAATTAACGTTAATGGAAAGATTCCAGAGAAATTATTTTTTATTAAAATATTATTATTTTTTTTTTAAATCAAAATTGCATCAATACTTCAAAAGAACATGACAAGCGACATCAATACAAATGACAAAATGAAACAAAATTGATTTAACTTGACAGACGTCAAGCTTGTTTTAGCCATCAGCTTTTACTTGATAGCTTGTTAGTGGCTAAGTGCTGCCATAACCCATCGTTCTTGTCCAGCCTGTTACTGTGAATAATGTTTCTTTGACTAGTGTCAAATATCTAAGAAACTCTTATTATAAATGACTATCTGGAAGATTTATTTAATAATAATACCTTTAAAATACAACTTTTCTTATTTTATATATTTATAGGACTTTGTAATAATATTAGTATAGCTTAATTTTTATTAATAGTGGAAAAATATCGAATTAATGAAAAATTTTCCATTTTACTAATAATTAAAATTATGGTATGGTTAGCAAATTAATTAAATTGATTTAACATTGTTGACGATAATTAGAATCTGGAATTACTTTTTAAATTTTTGAATATCGCTATTGATTAAATCTCTTAATTGTATTATATGATTAGAATATTTTATTTTTATAAATTAGCCACTTTTCGTATCACTGATCAAATTATTTTAGAGAGTAATATATATTTTTGAAAGTAACGAAATCTTTGTTAAACACATAAGCAAAAGAATTTTCTTTTTACAAAACAGAAGCAATTTTAAAATTAAGATACTTATGAATAATGCGCAAGAAAACTCTTTTGATTCTACATTATTTTAGATTGCGTTGTTTTGATAATCCGTTAACACGATTACAACTCTAGAATCAATTAAATACAGTACAAGAAACGCTAGAAAAATCGATAGCCGAATCAAACAACTCAATCTCACTTAATTAAGATATCTTCTACATTTCCCTCTTCTGTGATAAATCAATATTTTTATTGAAGATCAAATATCAAAGAAAAATATATCAAAGTGTCTCAGTTTTTGTAAATAATGTAATTAAAAAAAAATAATAATTAGATTTTTAGAAAATTCTATAAGCTTATCAGCATCATTGAAAGATACTAATTTGAATTTTACTGTATTTTAAATATCTTTTAACATGAATTTTTTTTTATAAAATAAATATAATCTGCACTCTGTTATAAATTAATTGAGTTATAGATTGATTATCATATTTTCTACTGTTTCTATTTTAAAATAAACCTACTATATTTATAAAAAATTTTTTTTTAATTTAAAAAATTTTATTTTAACATTCAATTTCAGTAATAATGTTACATATGAATTATAAATTTTTAAATAGCCTATATAAAATTAATGAAATTTATTTAAATGAAATATAAAATAATTATATACATTTTTATTATGAAATTTTCTTCTATAAGTCTTATTTTTTTTCTTCGAAAAATAAAATCAAAAGAATAAAAATATATATATATATATATTAATAAAATCTTTGTAAATATCGAATATTTTGATTTTCTTTTTTTATTCTGTTGAACCAATAATGCTATTTCTTCGAATATAACACAACAAATAAAAATTTAGAAGTTCAAAACCGAGACGAAGCTGAAACTTCGGAAAATCCCAAAAGCATAATCGTATTCGTATTGTGTCCTCTTGAATGACGAAGACGAGGTAGCCGAAGTTAAGAGAAAGTTTCCCATAGTCCCAGCTTTCAGAATTGAAGAAGATTGCTACTCGGTCCTGACTCGGCCTTATTTGACGATCGGGCTCGTGTGGGTTATGGCATTTATCATAACGCATCGATCCAGATCGCTTTTCCCCCAGGACTTATTTTTTTCTTGTAACTCAAGTTCTCTATGCCAGCAGTTCTATACTACTACAAAATCTCACAATGTAAAAATGGATGAAATTAATTTACTTTGTGTGCCTCATAAATTTTGTAAGCATTGAATAAATAAAACAGTTACAATAAAGTATATCTTTTTTTTTTTATAATTATAAAGAATCTTGTGTATTTATATCTATTAATTTTATATTTTTTATTAATAACTTTTAATTAAAAAAAAGTATCGAAATATGTTTATTACCTTTAATATTTAAATTCGTCTATTTAATAATTAAGAATTTAATATTTAATGATAATATAAACGGAATACTTAATTAAACTTGAATATATTAATCGTAAAAATATAATTTAAATGTAATGATAAAATTAAAATTTAATAGATAAATCTTATTTACATCACCAACTTATATTAATTTGTTTTTTTTTTTTATAGATTAATTTATATATAATTAAAACTAATTTTGATTGCAATTAAGTTTCAGTAATTTTAATTTTTTTTTTTAATCTACTTTATTACAAAATATTCTCAGTATTATCAATTTATAATTTAAAAGTCAATTTTAATGCTATAAGTTCAAACTTTTTTTTTTTTTTATTAAATATGAAAAAAAAAAAAAAATTTAAATTAGCATTTTTTAGAAATTTGAAATTTAATATTAATTCTAAAAAACTTTCTACAACGTTCTTTTAATATAAAAAAAGATGCATTTTTTTTTTAAGAGAGAGAAAATATATGTTGTGAAATTTTTCACAGATAAAATTCGTAATATTTTAAAAACAGAAAATATTAAAATGAAATATCCCGAAGCAGTAATCGATTTACAAAAATTAAAAATAAAAAATGAACAACAAAATAAAACAAATTCGAAAACTTGTATTTCTTATATAGAATTTACTTTCTATCTAATTTTCTTTCTGGAACATCATAGTTATCACGCATCCGCCCCTATCTCATAATTATATCTAACAAAACAGATTTTTTTTTTTTTAAATAAATTCCCAGAAAAATAACCGAGTATGAAATAGCTTGAAAAATAAATTATACAGAATATACAAAACAAGAAAATAAATTGGAAAAAATCATCATATGTTAAATTAAATATCTTAAAATATATTTATTTAAATAATTAATTCCTTTATTTTAAACATACTACATTCCTTCTGTAAATATATAAGTTATATAGAAAATATTGTAAATCGATATTTTTTTTTCGTTTATCATAAGCATTCTTTTAAATAATTTTTACTTTAATAAGTTAATTGTTCTCTTAGTACTTTATAGGAACATGTTAAATAATCATAACAGCAAAAACTTTTTTTTTACAGTGCTTTGAATTTTTCTGGTTATAAAGATTTTTGTCGTACATGAATAAGATTTAAAGATTCGAAGACTAACTTATTTTCAGAATTGGTCATCTGTGAAAGCCTTTAACTCTGGTATATCACAAATTTCCATTTTAGTTTTAAACTCAATATGAGAGATGAGATTAAAATAGAACAAATCGTCTATAGAACAAAATAGGAAGAACCGGTCCGGAATTATTTCCACCAACATCAAAGTAACAACATAAGCCTCTTACCACTTATCCTGTTTGTCTCTTGGGAAACTGAAGTTTATGGCATTCCTTTTTTAGCATTCGCTGTGATTGGGATTTCTTCACTCTCTAAATAATATAATCGCACAATTGCATTTATTCTCTTTTATCAAAAATAATAGATTGCCAATGTAACTGAGTAAGTTAGGCACACATGTGTTTTCTTTGATTTTATTATTACTATTTAAAATATTTATATTAAATTTATACAAATGCGTATTCAAGTTTAATTATAAGTTAATGAAATTATTTGACACGATTTGGATGATCCTTTGTTTAAAATATTCGTCAATCTAATCGACGTGTGAAGTACTTTCCTTATATTGTTTGTGATGGCATCAATTTTTTTTATTTCTTTTTTATATTGCACACAGAATTGTATTGCCGAATAAAGAATAAAATATATTATTACTCTTATATTGCCTTCTCAATGATAAAGTTACTAAATCTTATTTTCAAAATAATATAGAATTTTGTTGCTCAACGAGTGAGACATATTATTATGTTAAATATCATTAATAAATGAAAAATAAACATTTTTATAAATTCGAAATATTGTATCTTGTTCATCTAATTTCTTAATTTTATTCTGTAGTAATTTGAAATTTCAGAAAATGTACATTCATAACGTTATCATTGGAAAGGCGATATATTACATGCATAAAGTGTTAAAATTAATCACTTTTATAATGATGAAAATATAGATACTGTACTTACTTGTTAAATATATAACAATACAGTACATTCATTTATGAATATACTAACTTTAAGTGAAGTTTAAAAACAATATAAATACAATTTGCATCTAAATAATTGAATTTATATTAAAAAACTTATAGTCTAATTACATGTAATTCAAGTTATATATGTTATATATTAAGTAATTAAATATTAAAATATATAATAATTCTAGATATTATTTTTATCGATTTTAAAAAAAATTATTATTACAAATAATATTAAGTTTATATTAAATTCTTTTAGTATATTTCCTTTCATAAATTCTTTCTATATTCATATAATTTATTGCCCATTTCCTACGTAGACAACAAATTCATTCATTTTTTCATAATAAACTTAAAAACATATTTTGTATAGATCCATCTGTAAAATTTATTTTGAATATTGTCAAATATTTTTAGTCAAATCTTAACGAAATGCCATTTTTTATTTTTAAAAATCTTTTATTAAATAAAAGATACGATTAAATTGAATGTAAAAAAATGGAAATTTTATTGAACCAAATAATTATATTCTAAGAGTTTAAATTTGAAAAATCTGTTATCGTTAAAAGCGTGCATTTCTGAATTTAAATATAAAGAGATTTTCAATATTATGTTTATTATTAAATTTAAAATATAAAATAAAAGTATAATTCTGTTGTTACAACAAAATTCTTTCTTTCTGTTCGTTCAATTCGATCACAGTTCATGATTTTATCCACGAAAATACATTTATATCACAATATAGTTTAAAACAGATTTAAATTATTATAAATGCATACTTTCAAATCAAATATTAACAAAAACTCGTTTGAATTAATAAAGATCCAATTACTTATTTCTTAAAATATAATTTTCATAAATTTTTAAAAGATACAATCTTGAATGATTACTCTTGTACCAAAATTTATCGTGAAATCCGGATTCAAATAAGATTCTAAATTTTACGTGAATATTAATTATAAAATATAGAGATAAATTTTTATAAATTCATAAAATTGTGTTAGTGTTTGATTATTTTAAATACAGGTATCCCTCCTAAAACACGGTAGATAGGTTCCTGAAAAACACTGCGTTATGTGAAACCGTGTTATATGAAACCTAGAGCCAATACAAAAGGAGAATTACGTTCCAGAACCAATTAAAAACAAATAAATTTCTTTAATTCCACATAAGAAACTAAATTTCTATTAAGAGTATTAATAATAAGAAACATAAAGAAAAAAAAATATATACGTAAGACCCTAAAATAACAATATACGTCAAACAAAAGGAAATAAAAAAGTATACAGCCTATATGAAATTCATTTAATAATCTGGGGGCACAGCAGTGCCCCCGCCAAGTCGAGCAAGCACGGCCGTACCATCCTTTTCTGGAAGGAACTCAGGG
>WUQG02090038.1:0-26409 GCA_011317285.2 Androctonus mauritanicus | reverse complement strand
TAAAAAGCGCTACACGGGCCAAAACCATAAATAATTTCCTCTTTCCGTTCATAATTATGCACGCTTGGACACGCATGCCAGACTACAACTTTGTTAGTCGATAGGCCGGCGAATGCGGTTTTCTCTTCATTTGCTATACGTGTATATATATATATATTATATTCTTACCCTTGCCCATTCGTTCTCTGGGCTGCCTTGATGTTGATCTAACTGTCTATTCAGGTCAAGTCGCAGTTTGTAATTTATCCACCGAGTAAAATGCCGACCTTTAAACTATGTAGGCCACATCTAAAGATATTAAACATAATGACAACCGTTTTGCAATCCTCTCTCTTTTAAATATGGAGCAATGAAGTCCAATTAATCAACTGAAAAACCTTTTTTTTTTTTGTAAATATAAAAATGCGATCGATATTTTTACTTACATTTTTTATTTTTTTGGTCCTGACGGAATTTTTAATTAAAATATATAACGAAAATTTAGGATTATGTCAATCAGCTATCAAAATTAAGTGAATGATTGACTAGAATTATTTTTTTTTATATATATATATATTATTATGATTATAAAGAAGACAAATATAAAACTAATTAGATTATTTTCTTAAAAATTTAATCGGTAACACTGTTAAACATATCGAGACATTTTTATGTTTATTTATTTATTTTTTCTTTAGTTATCAGCGGATATACAGTAATCGGTATCATCTACTTGCGAATTAATCTTCTTGTGTCGGTATTATCGATATGCTAACTTTGGAAATGATATTGTTAAACGGCTCTGGCTATATCATCTCCAACGTGTTAAGAAGACATGATTTCTTTAGGCGTGGCATTGAAGAATCACTAGGAAATATTATCCAGTTGGTCAGAGAAAGAGATTGTTTCCTGTTGGAAAACTTTCTTCCAAGCGTTATTTTAACAAAGAATTTTAATATTTACAAAGATTAAATCCATTATTTTAAGTAAATTTCAATATAATAAAAGAAATCGCACTGATAACTAGTGGAAATTTTGATATTTTAAAGAAATATTCCCACGTGGAAGAACCTTGCTGTTCTTCTCGTTCTTCAACCTGACTTAAGTATTTAAATGCTTTTGGAATAATAATTGTAATAATCTGAGAAAAATGGTTGAAAAACCGCAGCGTATCCTCATATTTTATTGTCGTTTGGAGGTCGATTTTAGTAGTGCCCCTCGGGGCTTGACCGCGCCTGTCCAGCCAAGGTCCATCTTTCCTCCTAACATTTGATTACAAATTGCATAGTCTTTTTTTTCTCTCTCTCGTCCTTGTCGTCTGAATATTAAAAAAAAAATAAAGAAAATAGCCACCCTTTTAAACAATTCGATGTTTCGAAATCAAGTAATTCTTCTCGGTTCATCTGGAGATCAAAAAACTGAAAGAGAGCACATTTGTTTGGTTCAGACTCTTAAAATTCGTTTGAAAATTATACGTTTTGAACCTTGAATATTCTCGAAAGTAACCGTAAATAGTAATTAATGACAGATATAATATTTACGCATTTTTTTTTTTTTTAAAGTAAGAGAAGCGTAGAAGATTTAAAACATTTTTGTTTAATTTTCCCCTCTCACTAGAGAAACTCGTTTCAATAGTCGTGTCAACAACACGCATCATTGTCATTCCTACAAATTCCTGATGTATATATATTTTCTATCAAATCTAACCTCATTCTTGAGGAATAAAATAAACGAAAATTATTCTAAAATGTCGTAGATTCAAAAGTGAGTAATCATACTTGTGAAAAATTATTCAGTTATTTTTATTTTTTTCCATATGGTAAAGGATCGAAATTTTCTCTCTTTCTGTATGCGAGTCTCTGTTCCTCCAAGCGTGTCCATCGAACAATTATCATCTTAACGATGAAGTGATGATTATAAGTGATGATAATTTGAGGCTTCTTCTTTCCGAGATTGCGCCATCTGTTGATAACTGATTTTAAAACAAGAATGGCCAGTTAGCATGATCATCATCTACCGGATTTCCAAACGTGCTACCATAAATCAAATTTTATGATGTTAAACTGATGTATCTCGTTATTCTTTTCATTCTGGCTTTTATATCTAAATTTTGTTAGAATAACGAAAAATCCATAAAAAATAAAGGAAATATTCGTATAATTTTTTTACGGAAACAGATGCATTTGTCATAATCTGAAGAAACGTACCATTTGCACTTTATCCATGATGTTAAACGATTCAGAAGTTTTATGCTCATGATTAAATGCGTTTAAAAATTCATAATTTATGATAAATTGTTCGAGTCGAGAGATAAAGTGAATTGATAAACAAAATCCAATCTATTAAAACAACAGAAACGACAGAGATGGATTCGCATCGAGTTGATTTTCGATTGCAAACCCATTCGCAATAATTCACTTGTGTGCAATGATTTTTAAATGTTTGCAACGATTAATCTTCTCAATTTTAAAATTTAATTACATTTAAAATTAAAAAATAATAGTAGAGAACCTTAAGCGACATTTTTATCTGTTAAAAAAAAAGAAAAAAAAAATAGAGATTATTGAAGTTAAGAAGAAATTAAAAATGGCCACTGGACGTGAATCGAATGATAATCAATAATAGAAGTCATATTCTCAGTGGCTATCAGAGAGAGAGGAGCAAAAGGGGCAGCTACCCGGGCCTCACGGTTTTAAGGGCCTCAATTTATAACTCAGTACGTCTGAAAATACGTATTTGTATATCCTTATACTGTTCGAACTTCGGTATTTGGTAAAATTTGAAGTTCTCTATCAACGCTTTCGCTTTCCTTGTACACTTATCACTGTATATTTATCAATTTTATTTTTTTTTTGTTTGAAGGGCCTCAAAAATATTAGTTGTCACGGACTCGCATTTTCTCTGAAAGCCCTTGCAATGCCATTAAAGTACTGGAATCCATTAAGTTTAAGCAAAATTATATTGTAAAGAATTATAGCTCTACGTAATCTCCGTAAATATCCTTAAAAATGGTTGAATTTTTAGATGTTTTCACCCCTCTTTTATCCCTCTTTCGGTATATTCAAAGTTAAATTCTTGGTATGAATAATTTGGATATTACCGAGATTCAGGAAATGGAAAAAAAAGGGGCTGAGTCTCGACCCGTATTCCAAATAGATAAAAATTTATCCTGATGATACACTTGGTCGAATTCATCTCCAATTAGGTCGAATGTATTGCTTCGTTTAACAAGTGACAGAGAATAAAATTAGTTGCTTAAAACCAAATAGTGATGATGATGATGACGGCATTCGAACGGGAGAGAAAGTGTTTATCATCTTTCGATATACACAGTATATAGGCCAAAATGTTGCTATGATTTTCATACTAGTCATCGAAAAATCGTGCACAGAATAAGTAAACACAGTATAATAATTATACAGTTTCTCATTAATTAAGAAGAAAGAATCTCTCTTAATTTTCACGTCAAAGCGATTCCGGTCATAACGAACTTGCCCTTTGATCTCGTACGAGTGAAAAAAAAAAATATTATTTTGCTAAGTAACGAGCTTGTAATGTTATTGTACCCGAGTCAAAGAGGATTAAATAATAATAATCACAATGAGTATGACATACAATACGTTGAAAATTGAGTGCACAGTTCTCTATTATAGAAAACAAAAACCAAACGAGCGGAAAGAACTAGCTAGGCACTGATGTGCATCGCACTTCTTACAAGAGGAAGAAGGTGGCGAGGATGACTCAGGATTTACTCCGCCCTTTAAAGAAAGCGTGCGGAAAATCACGTGATTGGAGAAAGTGTGCTAACAAACAATGGAAGAGCAAAAAGTAATACGCGATGTACTTAAGGTTTAAGACCTCAACACGTTACCTTTAAACGAATTAAAACATCGTAAAGGTGCAAAATAAATACGAAAGCCAGACAAAATATACCAAGGAATACATAAATATTTATTTATTTAATATCTTTTATTTCGGTGTCGTATCAAGTTCAAGTGCAGCTCAAACCGTTGCACATAGATCTAGTAGAGAATATTAAACGACATATTACGAAATTCGATGTCACAGATACTCTCTTATAGCCTTAAAAAAAATAATAATAATAAAACGTATCCATAATAAATTTATGGAAACGATTTTTTTAATTATTTTATAAATAGATTTTGTTTTTTAATTCGATGTTATCTGTAATCGATTAAAAATCGTAACGTTAAAATAATTTTCGTTTCCTGTCTACCGTGTGTATGTATAGAAATCTGAGTTTAAATCTTCTCATATATAAATGTATCAACTTGTAGTACGTGTGTATACTGTACATTATTATTTTTTTGTTTCATTTATGTAATACATCTTTTACCTCTGATAAAACGATAAGTGTAGGTCAACGGAACGAACAAATTTTTGAGGAAATTTTTTCCTCTTTTAGAAAGAAAGCCTGGGATACGGAAAATCTCTCCAAGCGTAACAAAGCACACAAAATCTAACGGTTCTCAGTTACAATTCTTCAGTGGTCAGTGACATGAGTGCGGTTTTTTTTTTATCATTAAAACGGACACGCTCTGTCTTGTTCTATCTATATATACCTATATATAAAAAAAAAGGAGTTTGGATATTTTCGGATGTGAATCGTCGATTTGTCTCTGTACGCTCTACTGACTGTCAAACATCAAATAAGACATTCGTAACGCTATTTACTCGCTTAACAATTGTAAATATGCTACATTATCTGATCTTTAAAGTGTACGTGATAATAATGGAAAATATCTTAATTAAACATTGTATTAATCTTTCCATATTTAAACCCATAATTTAAGGATAAACAGTCATGGGTGCGTATATAAGGCGAGGTCGCTCGTCGAATAAAGTTATAATCAGAGATAAAAATCTCTTTTTTACACGGTTAGAATACGCGTTAATCAAAAAATTTTCACGTGTCTTCATCCGAATAAAACACAGCATAACAAATTAGACACAAAATTTTTAATTATTTTATTTTCGTTTTTAAGCATTGTTTGTTTTAGATTCCTTTCTAGTATATATATATATTTTACTTTATATATGTGTAACTTACTTTACTTATTTTATTTTATATATGTGTAACTTACTTTACTTATTTTATTTTATAGATGTGTAACTTACTTTACTTATTTTACTTTATAGATGTGTAACTTACTTTACTTATTTTACTTTATAGATGTGAAACTTACTTTACTTATTTTACTTTATATATGTGTAACTTACTTTACTTATTTTACTTTATATATGTGTAATTTTTATTTCTTCTTTATATATATATATATAAAGAAGAAATAAAAATTATGCGTGGTTTATTTATGCATAAAATAATCTGGGCATTAGATCATAAAAGAAAATTAGTCGCTATACTTGCCACCGTGTTCGATTGGAAGCCAATTGGTTAGAAAGTGTTGCCAAGGCGACGAAAGTAACAACGATTGGCCGTTTTTGTTACAGTCGACCGCCATCCGTGTTTGCCACTTCTCCAACAGACAGTTCATCTGGCGACCGTGTACTAAAAACTCGTTTGTCTGTGATTTTCCTTTTTAACTCTACGCCGCGCTGCGCCGAACCACATCTATAGAGAAAAATTCGGCGCCGAAACGCCGAACACACTACAACAACAACAACAACAACAACAACAATACGACCGACTCCCTTTTTCTGTTTTATTTTGTTTTTTTTTTTTTTACTCAGTGGAAAATCTCATTGTGTTCTTCGACTCGAACGAACATGATGGACGGGTATCGGAATAACGCTGATTTTGATTATTCCATCCGTTTTCTTTAATATATATATATATATATGTATATATTTTTCCTGTATGTCTGTGTGTCAAAGAACTTATCAGAAGACACGGCACGGAGTTAATCATGAGTGTTTAAAGTCGATCAAGTCACAAGGCTATGTCTAATACAGGTAAGATTGATGTTTGCGTTGATTGATAAACGGTAGATCTTCAAGTAGAGAGCATTGTCTTTCGTGATTTAAATGCAAATCGTTCGGATAATGCTCTAATTAAAATTTGTCTGCAGGCTAAACGGTTAGCGACTTTCTTTTTTTTTTATATTTATATGGCGTATAAAAATCCGTACGTGTTAAGCGAGAATTTGACATGTGTTGTTCGAGATATTCTATGTAATTTCATTACACGCTTCCGTAACAAATTTCTGGATGTTTTCTGTTAAACTTATCACCTTACGTAACTAACCTAAATTGCCCTTTTCTTTCGCATTGACATTATGGATTATGCATACCGATGGCCTATAGGCCTAATTTGTTATTCCTTAGTGACTCTTATTTTTTTTTGTGGTTTTGTTTCTCTTTATTTATGAACCTAAATATAGATTTAAAACTTTTATTTACCATATATATGTGGAACTAACATTCAAAAGAGACTTTTGTCACTCGAACACAACTTTTGGGAATGATGAAAAAAGTGTGTTTCTCTCAAACTTTTTTGATTAAACAGTCTACTTTCAAAGACAAACTTGCTTTTGGATGATTAAACTCCGCAGATATCATGGTATGAAACCACATAAATCGAACTCAAAATTTTCAATTTTTGGACAAAATTCTCTTTTGAATGGTAGCTCCTCTTACGTATCGTATACAAACAAGATGGCTTACCTAATTTTACCATTTAAAATCTCTCAACAGAGCTAATTTTGTGACCAAATTAAACATTTTTTTTAAATACCATATTCTTCTTACCTGTTCTTTGATTTATTGTTTGTACCATAGATAATTCTTACCGATAATCTGGCAAAATAAATTTAGGTGTTATGTCGACTAACTACTGTACGTATGTTTTAACTCTTTCGTTGATAACGTGACTTAAGAGACCGTAACTCGAATAAGCGTGATTAAATATCCATCGTTAAAAATACATTCTGGTTAAAAATAAAATTTCACTTTTTTTTTTTCTTCGGAGAGAGATAAAAAGTTTTAAATATATCCGAAATTAATTATCTTCTTAATGTTTCGAAAATTGCAATAAATTTTCTTTTAATGTAGGACAGCGATATTCTGATACAAAAATCATTCTTAAAGTTAGTATAAAGCCCTTAAGAAAAAAGTCATTAATTTTACCTGACAAAATTAAGTATAATTTATATTATTCCGTGCGGAATTTTCAAAACTCTCTCTTTTTTTTTTTGTTTATAGTCGATCAAAATTATTTTTATCATTTATTTTTAATGTAAAAATATAAATTTATGCATAACTCGTATTCTCATTTTTTTTTCACACGCTTTATGTATATATTTATGCCTTCTAAATGTTTAAATAAATGATTTACGTGTAATGTGATCTTTGGTTTCATAAATATTGTATAATTTAATGATTTTATTAACCTACATAAGTTAAATTATATATATATTTTTTAAAGTGATTTATAGAAATTTTTGAAATGTTTCATACTTTACTGTCACTGAAATGCTTGAAATTGTGTTGAAATGCTTTTATTTGCTTTAAATACTTGAATTTTGCTTGAAAAGCTTGTATTTTATTTGAAACATTTGAATTTGTTGAAATGCTTAAATTTGCTGAAATGCTTGTATTTTGCTTGAAACGTTTGAATTTGTTGAAATGCTTGTATTTTGCTTGAAAGCTTTTTTTGAAATGCTTGAATTTGCTGAAATGCTTAAATTTGTTAAAATGCTTGAATTTTGCTTGAAATGCCTGTATTTTACTTGAAACGTTTGAATTTGCTGAAGTGCTTAAATTTGCTAAAATGCTTGAAATGCCTATATTTTGCTTGAAATGCTTGAATTTGCTGAAATGCTTGAATTTGCTGAAATGCTTGAATTTTGTTGAAATGTTTGAATTTGCTAAAATGCTTGAATTTTGCTTGAAATGCCTGTATTTTGCTTGAAATGCTTGAATTTTCTGCAATGCTTAAATTTGCTAAAATGCTTGAATTTTGCTTGAAATACCCATATTTTGCTGAAATACTTATATTTTGTTGAAACGCTTGAATTTTTGCTGGAAGTCAACACGCTTCACTGCCAACCAAATTCTACAACCGAATGAAACCCAATCGAATTTTTTTATTATTACAGATTTTGTATCAACAAAAAAACTTAACAAATACGAAACAAGAGCAAAAATAACTATTTAAAAAAAAAAGAAAAAAAAATATTTTTGTTTCCTTTTTATTGCATTTCGCTTTAGATCAAAGAATCAAAAAATAATTCTTTGATTGCAAAACGGATTAACGTTTTATAGAGCCGATTAAAATCTTTTAAATTGTGTGTGTGAGTGTGTGTGTTCTGGTTTCGACATTATACCTTTTGACATTTTTTTTTTTTCCCCCATTATAATAAATGTTTTACGTTTTAAATTTGTTTAATTTGTAAAATAATTGAAAACAAAGCCGTTATTCTTTGTTTTTTTTTGTATAAATTATTCATGATAATCAGGGAATATAGATCCTGACCAAACTGTTTAGATATATAGGCTTGCAGGTTAAGGAGACCTCTTTTAGTTTTTTAATATATTAACAATCGTCCTGGGTTAGTTGTATATCCGACGGCTATCGCATTCGACTTATCAGCGACCGAGTAAGTGGACAATGGTTTCACTTAAAAGATATAAATCTGACCAAGTCAGAAGTAATGCACTTGTTACAACATCTGGTTAAGCTGCATTAAGATCGGGCCTATTTACGAAAAGTCTCTCAGGATAGTATTTTATTTTTTATTTATTTATTTATTTATTTTTTTTAAAAGACGCTTTAGGAAGGTGAGTGTTGATTGTCTATAAGATACCTCCAGAAAAGTAGATAAAAAATAATTAACATTTAATTATTTTTCTTAATCGAAATTGTATCTAAGGCGATAAATTTGTTTCTTTATCTCGTGTTAATTAATCCGCACGAAAATTTTCGTTTTTTTGCTTTTTAGCGAAACGTTTAAAATTTAGTAAACAAGATGCCATAATTTTGACTAACTCTTGAAGAGTAATCAGAAATTTTCGTCATTTAAAATTAATTTTTGACAATCTGAAACTTTTCGAGTGCATTAAAAATGTCGTACGCGTCGAAATTGCATCTGCTGATGTTTAAATTGTTCTTTAATGTTGTTACTTTACAAAATTCGAAAATTTTTCGTGAAGAAAGATAAGTGCCGTAGTTAATTTTCTTTTATTTCTTACATTGTTGATATACCCGTAATATATATAAGTTAGCATTGTTATATACAGTAGTACTCTTTATTCTTTTATTCGCATTTAGCATAAATTTGAATAATTTAATAAATTAAATTATCATTTTATAAGTTATGGTAATGTTTCGAATTACAGTTTTCATAAATTTGATACGGATATTTTCTTAATTTACCGTGATATACACCTTTATATTATAGTATACCTCACATAATTCATCTATTTATAAAGCCTGAGAACGTTTTCAAAAATATTCTCCAAATTTTTTTTTATTTTTTAATCTTAAAAATAGCAATTAAAAAAAAAAAAAGAGTTAAATGGTTAAATTAATTATCTATTTGCTTATCTGATGTTCTAATTTATAATATCTTTGCATTGTTTGCTTTAAAAATTTGCTTTTTTTTTGCTCTCGCTCTTTCTTTATGTAAGCTAATAGTTGTAGATGGCTTTCTATGTAGAATTTATACAAACAAGATTATGCTATTAAGAGGTAAGAATATATAGACGTAGAAGTAATAACGATCTTATCATTATTATAGATTAAATTCTGCAACTACAACTCACAAACGTTCAGAGGGAATAAAGAACTCTAACAGGAAATAAGATTTTTCTATGCCTATTGGCAATAGGATCTAAACTTAGATTAATTTAAATCAAGATTAAACGAGTTTCAAAAAATTGCGAGGAGGAAAAATATTTTTGAAAAACCTCTTAATGCAGTTATTAATTATTTCGGCCTTACGTTAAGTTTTGAATAATTACAAAATTTTCCCCCTTTTTTTTCCGTACGTATCGGTTGCGTACGTTCGAAATTTTTGTACATAAAGTGGCGTTGTTACGTCCGGAACTGGACAGGTCGCTGTGCATGGTGTAGGCTGGATCGACCCTCCTCTACCTGAGGCTGATCCGAAGAGAGCACGACCTCCCAACGTCCTTGGAACACAGTTAATGCCATTCTAAACATATATTGTAATGCTCGCAAAAATAAAAAAAAAAAAAACCTAATAATTTAAAAGGCATTGAGAATTTCCTCAAGTTTTTCTCCGAAAATTGCGCTTTTTTCCGCTTAAAAAATGCAATATTTGAATTATTTTTTGTTTTTTTTTTTTTAAATAACAAAATCAGATTTAAAGATAATTCTACGCTTTCGATATCAATATAAGTCCATATAAGATATATAAAAGGTATTTTTCTTCGTTTCAGTATAGAATTGCGGAAAAATTAAAATGCTGAAATTCTTTTAAAGAAAGCGGAAATCGGATAAAGATCAATATTTCTCGACCCAGTTATTTCGCAATCTTCGATGATTCAAGCATGAAGATTTATTATGAACACGTGAGTTTAATTTGTCACGATATTTATATAATGTGTCACGTTTCTTTTACTTAACAAAATAACCGATTCAAAACATTCGACTTTTCATCATCAACATCATCGTTTCCCTCCCTTTCCTTTATATCTACTAAATAAAAACAGATTTTAATCAAAATTAAATCCGAAAACGTAGTTTTTCGCCTTGTAAACATTATCGGATTTTTTTTTTTTTAGACCAAAACTAATATAATGATTTCACGTATATCAAATACGAAGATGCCCCAGTGAATTATCTCGATAATATAAAAAAAAACTATATAGGTAATTCAACGTTTTATCGATAAAAAGGTAGATAAGCATCCTTATTTTTTTTTTTTGATAAATTTTTTACTGGACTAGTTAAACTTTTACGTATTTAAAAATTAAATTGGCAAATATTAAAATTGACCAGAGAAGGAAGCAATAAAAATTTTTGATAAATGGTCATTCCTCTTTCCGTCTGTTTAAAAAAAAAAAAAAAAAAAAGGTAGGCACGAATCTATCTTTAGATCAGTTTAAAATATAATTTTTTTTACCTAAACTCGAGTTACGAAGATATAAATTTATAATGCCAACCATTAAAATAAATATATATCTATTTATTTTCAATGGGATTTCGGTTTAAATCGTGTAGAAGTTAACGTGGTAATCTATGTTATTGGAAGAAACGTTTTCTTGATACTAGATCCGAATAACTTGTATAACTTAATTACCTAAATAACCATTCTAAATTTAAAGGTAGCACACACACATACACACCGATAAAAGTAAAAATAGGTAGTCTAACATTTTTCTTTGGCTGCTTTTTTAGAGCTTTAATACAGATCGAATTATTGTGAAGAATGTTCTAATTAAAGTCAGAAAAAAAAAAAAATATCAAACTGGACTAGATATAAAAACTAGAGAAAAAAGTTTTCGGATAACTATTATAGCGAAAAATAACTACCACTTTCTGGAATTACAGAGTATAAAACAGTTTATCTGCTTTTATGTAGCAAAACCACTATAATTTTCGTCAGAGTTCAATGAAACTTTGATGTATTTTAAGTCTGTTCGGGTATACGTTTAATTACGAATAAATCCCAAGAGAATTACCAATCGAAAACTTTTAATTTAAAAAAAAAAAATCGTTTCCTTTGTAAGTTTATTTTAAAAAAATTTATGATAAATTTATGAAATATTACAGCATTTTTTTCATTTTTTTATAAAGATCAATCACTTCTAGGCATATTCTAGTTATAGATCTACCAATTTTAGAAAGCAAAACTTTTCTTCTGTAACGAGAATGCATGACGCACTGGTTAAGATCCCTCAAGGCATCATTGATCGTTACTATTTGTGAGTCGTGCTTCAGGTACTAAACAGGTATCTCTACTGGAACAATAGTAGCTTAACCGTTAGTACTCAACAAATACTTCAGTGTTGACGTCAGAGCTTATCTTCTTATTTTTTCAATGACGTAACTATTTCCTGTTTTAAGTTATCTACTTTCTCTAAAAGATGCTTCTGAAACAAAAAAAAAAGTTCAAATCCTCGTAAACAAGTAATAGTAACAGATAAGCAAACGTCTTGTTGTTGTTGCGTGAGTTACTTTTCGAAATCTGCAGTCGATAGATGGACACTTTGCTTACTCATCGTATTTTTTTTTTTCTTCTTCTATAACATTTTGACTAACAGAAATTCCTGTAGCGTGTATAATTTTATTACTAAAATATGGATACTTTTGTGACTATCGAGATGTGACAACATAACGCATTTTTTTAAAGGTTTTTGGCTGATTTATATGCGAAATTTGGATTATTTAACGTAAAGATTAATCTATAATATATATATAAATAGAAATTTAAAGACTAAAAATTCCTTTTTTTTAGCCCAATTAATTTTGATCAAATTCTTTAACAGCCGCAAACAAAATTTACTTCAGAAGTTATGAACTCACTATAAGTGTAGGTTATATTTATAATTATTAATCGTATAAATTATAATACAGGAAATAATATAATTAATTTTTTATGCTCTTTAAATTATTTGCATAATATTGAATTTATTATTTTAATTAAGAGTCAATTATAAACTGCAGTATTTAAGTAGAAGAATGCAGAAATGTTTGCTATACAAGCCTACGCCTAAGTAGTTTTTGAATTATTCCACATCAACATAAATGTGTATTTAAAATTTTGATGTTTTTTAATAATCAGAATAATTAATATACATCTGTGATCATTTTTTCATAAATTGATCATTTATGATCAAAAAATTTATGATCAATTTATGAAAAACTTATCATAAAAATGTATTTGAACAAAAATTGATCAATGTATTCGATCAAAAATTTATGGTTAACAATTTATGATCAATTTAAGAAAAACTGATCATAAATGTATTCAATCAAAATTGTTATTGAATATTAATATTAAAAAATTGATACATTTATGATCAATTTTTCATAAATTGATCATAAATTGTTGATCACAAATGTATTCAATCAAAAACTGTATATAAATGATCAATTTTTGATTGAATACATTTAATACAAATGAATACAAATTGAATACATTAAATACAAACTGATCATAAATGTATCCAATCAAAAATTGATCATTTATGATCAGTTTTTGATTAAATACATTTGTGATCAACAATTTATGATCAATTTATGAAAAATGATCAGTTTTTGATTGAATACATTTATGATCAATTTATGAAAAATAATCAGTTTTGATTGAATACATTTATGATCAATTTATGAAAAATGATCAGTTTTTGATCGAATATATTTATGATCAACAATTTATGATCAATTTATGAAAAATGACCAGTTTTTGATTGAATGTATTTATGATCAACAATTTATGCTCACTTTATGAAAAATTGATCATAAATGATCAGTTTTTGATTGAATACATATAATACAAATGAATACAAATTGAATACATTAAATACAAACCGATCATAAATGCATTCAATCAAAAATTGATCATTTATAATCAATTTTTTGATATCAATATTTTGATTTGTTATATTATAAAAATGTTGGAATATATAAATTTCGCTATCGTGTTTTTTTCCTAATATTATGTAGATCTGTAAGAATTTTAATAATTATTATGTATAAAAAAAAAAAAACCACAATATTCATGACTAACCAAATGAAAATAATCAGTTTAATTATTTGAACAACTTGTGAATGGTCTGATTAAAATATCAATTATCGAATGCTTTCGCGCTTTTAATTCAATTATATTCATTAAATCGATGTTTCCCGTCAAAAGCGAATTAAATAAATAAATAAAAAAAAATAAAAATATTCCTTATATACCTACATATAATTCCGGATTAGTAATATAATGCGTATTTAAATTGCTTACAAAAATATAAACGATTATGTTTGTAGGCAATTTTCTTTAATTTCGCTCAGATTATTTTCTGTAATTTGTGTGCAATTACGTTGTTCGCATTTAAAAGTAATGCCTCGAAGAAGAAGAAGAAGAAAAAAAAAAGAAGATAAAAGAGTACGTTCGACATTTGTTTAAAGGGTTGTAAAACTAACGATCAAACCATATTAAATATATGGAGCGCAACTAACGAATGTTTTCCACTTTGTTGATTTTTTAACGTGTTATGTGTTATAGGCAAAAATCTTAAAAAGCGCACAAATTGTGTAGGAATAATGGTTACTAATCCTTATTAGTACTTTTGCTATTTCATAGCCTATATAATAATATTGATAAGGACTTTGACTTTCTAATCAACCATGCATAAATTGGTTCCTTGAATTTTTCTTGCACGGTATAAGAGAACAATAATGTAATCTTTGTTTTGTGTAATTACTAATTTTATACATTACACAAAAGTATTTACTGACTTTAAAACCATAGATTCGATAATGAAAAAAAAAAATATCTTCGATAGGATCTACGTATAGTCCTAGTTCACATAAAATTGCATAGGAACATAAATGTATAACCTAAATAAATTTTGAGTACATTCAGATAACTTTAAATTGCTAAAGTAAATCATTTAATTTTTTTTTTTTATGAGTCGATTTTTCGTAAGTGAATGACCGATTTTTAAACATTTAAAGAATGCGTATCGTTGTGAATTATAGGAGTGGAGCTACATTAAGTATAGTTACACCTGCATGGGCAATAAAATGGGTCAGTTTTTTTTTTTTTTTTTTTTGATATTTCTTCTTCTTTAAGAGCGTGAGAGTCAACTGACCGATCAAACAATCGTCCTACATTCGATGGAAATGATAAGCGTCATGTCCAATTCAAACGCGAGGTAGATTGTCATTTGCACATTGTAATAGGCTCATGCAATGCAACAAACGATAACAAATTACCTTAAAAAACTCGATTGAATATAGATCACTTATTTAAATGGCTATTTTGTAGCTATGAAAACAATAAAGACGTAATTTCTGAAGAAGTCGTGCACTTACACATTATGGATATCTGTATTTTCAATCGATAATATGGGTCCAGATAACCGTTATAGATCTACGTAACTGGCTACATGAATCTGTTATTATTGATACCATTATTATTTTTATTAAACTATGCAGTGCTATTCAACAAGAAGAATATGCCAAGAACAATATGTATGAGATAAAAGTAGCATCTTATGCGTGCGTGTCTTAAACTCTAACATTTTTCCTGGTTATCTCTACTTTATAACCTCTTTTGTTTGCGTGTCGTATCACTATCACTTTTAGTTTGTTTCCTTTTTTCACTTTAATAATTTCTTAAACATTCTTTTCAACTCGTTCTAAACATTCTTTTCACGTTACGAGTTGTTTTATTTATTCGTACAATTTAAATAATAAAATTTATGAAGAATCATTCATTAATTTTGTTATCAAGAAATCAGAAAGAAACGCGGATTAAAAGTTAAAAAAAATAAAATAAAATAAAATAAATAACAGTTGGTTTTAAGGTACGAGTGTCGTTTAAGTGATGCTAATTAATGAGACGGTACATTTAAAGGAAAAGTTTGAATGAACGAATCTATGTATGGACATGTATCAGTTGAACAAGCTGAAATGAAAGTAAACAGGTTTTTCGTGTTGGTGCTCTCTAAAAATATAAGAAAAGACTTTCGGAATGGAACATCTAATAACACGATCCTAATTACATAGGCATGGCGCAACTCTAATATAAAAGAGTTTGCTCGATTTTGACATCTTGTCATTGATAACTTCATACGAATATGGAGTAATTCCATTTTATCATTTCAGATTGTCTTCAATGATATAACTATACAATTATATTTTACAACTAATTTATATGTTAATTAGTAAACGATTACATCTTATTATAAGAAAATAAATTACAAATATAGGTTATATATATGTAATACGTTTTGATATCAAGCGAAAATTTACAACTGAATTAAATGTGGAATAACAACAACAACTCAAGAAAATTAACTCATCTGCTTTTACTTCCTTGATTTTGCGATAAATATTTAAAAAAATCTGATTGCTTACAATCTGTTTCCACATATATCTCTTTTTTGATCGCACTAAGAAGATAATTTTTTTTTTAATTTTTCTTTCTCCAAATAATTATTTAATTTAATTATATATAAAAATTTCGTATAAATTAATGTACAGCTTTAAGAATCTTACCAGTAAGTAACAATACGAAATTTAATTTCGTATTGTTACTTACTAGTAAGATTCTTAAAGCTGTACATTAATTTTAAAAAATGATGAGATTGATAGTTTCACGTTCTTACAAATCGCTAATGATTAATATTGTGCAATTCAGTATCGTTATGAATCACGATCTTTAAATACAATTAATTTTTGAATTATAATTAATACACGTTTAAGAATCATGTGAATGCCCAATTAATATGACGAAGTTGATTAAAATCAGTGAAGAATGAAAATTTGCAAGCAATCGCTTAGTGTCGTTAGTTAAGTGAATTAAAAATTAATAATTTTTACGATAACTCGAAGTAATATTCAAATATTTTATTAACTTTTCTTAGCAAAAAGTTGTTAGAATTGGCAACAATAATGTAACTTTTACTATGATAATCATTTAACATCAGATTACTCAATAATGTCTAAAATTGAGTAATCTGATGTTAAATGATTATCGTTGCTTAGAAATAACTCTTTTAATTGGTTAAATTTGTTTAAATTTCTCTTTCGATTGGTTAAATTTCGTCGTATTTATTAATACGTGGGCTAAATGGTAGATTATCTTCTGGTGGAAGACGTGTCGCGTCGCATCCGGCAGCGCTGCGTCGCACATATAACGGGCATTTTTTATTGAATATATGCATGCTTACCCGAAACATGATGTAGAGATCGATTAACACGAATCTTTGATTTAAATATTCGTATTAATCAATATATATATTCGTTAAAAACGTCTGTTATATAAGTGACGTCGCGCTGCCGGATGCGACGCGACACGTCTTCCATTAGCAGATAATCTACTATTTTGCCAATACGCGAATTATTTAATACTTAATTTACTTTA
Organism: Androctonus mauritanicus; assembly: GCA_011317285.2. Lineage (NCBI taxonomy): Eukaryota > Metazoa > Arthropoda > Arachnida > Scorpiones > Buthidae > Androctonus > Androctonus mauritanicus. The sequence goes on along the minus strand of WUQG02090038.1, from coordinate 9,397 downwards.
AAGTTGATTCAACTTTGAATAAAATTTGTTTACGTTATATTATTGATAAAAATTACACGATATTTATCAATTTTAGAGATTTTAATAAGATTATTTTTATCGCATCATTCAGCTTAAAAAATAAAAAAAAAAATATATTAATAATTTTTGACATCTATAGAAAAATCTGTGTGCACGTAATATCATGCTGTTCCTTTACACATTATTGTAGTTAAAATCTTTTTCCGATTCGGTAACTGCTTAATAGTTTTCATCAAAACGATGCTTGTGGAAAGAGCACTTAATTATCTATCTACTCCTACAAAATGTATTAAAAAAAAAAAAAAATTGTCAACAGTTAAATCAAACTTTTTAAAAAGTAGAATAAAACATTTTAATTCCTTTCGATTAGTCACGATTACGTAAACTTTAAAATAAATTTGTTAAATTTATTGTAACACTAAAGATAATTATTATAATTTCACGTTAATTACGTCACCTTGATACTGTTTTATATTCGGTATAAATTATGTTTAAAATAATTATTTTTATAATATAATATTCACTTTAACCATCTTTAATTATCATTACTGCAATTAAAAACGTTTAAACTCTCAATCATGATTAACTTTTTTTTTTTTCATAGAATTTAATTAAATATTCTCAGCTATTTATTTACTCTTGATTATATTTAAATATTTGACTGTGTTTTGCTATTTAATTAATTCTAAAATAAAAATGATATACAAAAATGTAATTTTTTTTTTATTGTAAATTTAATTTATATGGCAGAAATCCAATAACAACATATAAACTATACGACATTTAACTATAAAAATATTTGTCCAGTTCGTAGAATATCCAGAAGATAAGAAACATAATAGTTTTAACTAATTATAGACTGAGTAGTTAAGTTGACACACGAGATATTTTTTTGCTTTGCAACAAAAAAAAATATATCTCGTGTGTCAACTTAACTAATAAGCAAATTACAGTAGAAAATAGTAAATTTAGATTGATATCCTAGTCATTGTTACATTTTTTAAAGATTTCAGGTGTAGTTGCATGCCTATACTTCAAAAAACACTTAAAATAAATCCATCTAAATGTGCTAAATAATAATTAAAAATTAATTTCTTATATGCTGTAGGCATATGTATTGATGGTTTCTTAGTAAACATAAGATGTTGTTTTTTCAGAAATTTTGAAATTTTTAGTTATAAATATTACGAAATTTCTATAAAATATTATCTTTATATATATACATAAAAGGCCTCTTTCTGTATATATATATATATATATACTATATAAGTTATATTGCATCATATCAAAACGTTGTAAAATTAAAGAAAAACAAAAATATATTCAAAATTGCTTTCTGACTTAAAAATAGATTTTATTGAATCGATTATATTAAAATTTTGCGCTCGATAAAATGTATTTTGAGAATTTTGTTTGTATTTTCGAAAACTGTGACATTTAGTAAACAGTTTCTACGTATGTTAAAATGGCAAATCACGTTTCTTCTTACCTGCTTCCTTATCGAGAATCCATCACTGTCTTAGAATGTAAAAGTTGCAGTGTAGATCCCCCCATGTCTTTCGAAACTCAGACGTTGTAATTCATGATTAACTGACAGTTTAAGGGAGTAAATACATTCTTTTCTTTTTAGAAGAAAACAAAAATCGGATGTTACCAGTTGAAAGAAGTTCCAAAACATTTAAGCTACAGAATTCGTTTTTCCCCATAAACTGAAAGATATACATATATAAAAAAAAAGTTTCCAGGTAAATTTATGCGATTTGTTAATTAAAATTATTATTTTATATTGTTTTATCATTCGATATTTACGAAATAAAATTATTTAAAATAATAAAAATCGATTTAAAGAGAAAATTTATCATTTTAAAGATTTATTAATTTTCATTATATATATGTATATGTATACTTAAGCTATTTTTAGACTTAAAAGTTATATGTATATTATTTTTTTAATTTAAAACTAGTTTCAGCATCTCAGAACTGTGTAAAAATCGTCAAATAAATATATTTCAGGCATGTCGAGGCATGTCGAATTTCGTTCTCTAATTGTTTTTAGGATTTACAATTAAAACAGCGAGGCGAAACGTATGTTAAGAAACAATTAACAATGCTTAAATGGAATCAAGGCATAACGGAAATACTTTCTAAATAAGCTAGTAGGTATTTTTTTACATATATATATAAAAAAATACATATATATTTTTTGAGGTTAAGTAATAACAATTTACATAGATCTATTATCTTTCTCGCAATTTTGAAGTGCTATTTGATGTCTTTAAATAATAGGTATAATTTTCTTTCTCTCTCTTTTTTTTCATATTATAATTTGCTATTTTTTTTTTTTTATAAGTCTAGAGTTAACTTGTTTAACCTGAAATTTATTTATGTCAAAAATTTTTAATAGAAATTCTTACTTAAAAAAAAAAAAGAAAGAAAGAAAGTCAAACAGAATCTATTTTTAACGCGTAAAAACTTAATCAACTGTTTGTTATTTATTTATAATATGCCCAGCATCGAATTTTTATGCTAATAAATTTTAATTTTAATTAGGCATTTTTCCATAACTAAATCGTAATTTCATACTAGAATAAGTTTTCGTGTATCGTGTTGCTACACTAAATTAAGCATTTCGCACGGTAACTTTTGCTTGTTTTGCTGTGCTCGACTGAAAACAAAATTAATTTTAATGCTAATTTATTCTGAAAAATTTAAATTATCGTCAAAATTAATCGTGTAAGTGTGAAAATAAATCTCATTTCTGAAACTCTTAATGAATATTAATTTAGTGCAGTACTTCTTATATAGTTATTTATACAATTAAAGTATAATTGATCATAATTTTTGAAGAAACAAGTAACTTTTTTTTTTTTCTTGGGCCTTATTCAAGTTATTTTTAATGAATTCTCCTTAACAGTTATCATCATTAAGGTTATAAATTTGGATGATTTAAAACTCGACATTTTCTGAACTGATTTAAAACATAGCTAAGTAAAATTACTGAAATTATGTGCAGATAAAACTGTTCTAAATGGACTCTAATCTCTATTAATTTATTTTTAACGAGTTGACAAATAAACGCTTTTCACAAGATGGGTAAGTTAATCAAGTCATAAATTCGGTTAAAATGTTCTGAGAAACGTAATTAGGGAAATCGTATTGAAATTCTAAGTGTCATTCATGGGTTTAATGAAGCAAAAGACCACTTTGAACCCGTTTAACCCTTAAGTTACATGTTCAACAATGTGGAATTATGGTACCTATCATTAACAAGGAGTGCTTTATTATTCAGTGATGGTATAGCACTTAGAAAAATATTCAAATATTGAAGTAACAAATCCTGATCTATTAGACGAAAGATAAGCAGCAGCATGTGTTTATCATAATACATTATCAGAATAAAAAGTAACGAAAACATCATATATGCTAATATTCAAACATGGCTAGATGGTTGGATAACGCTTTTGCATCGAACTACTGTACCGATTCCGATAAACAGAGTATCATGAGAAAAGTCTGATTCTCGGATTTCCGCGACAGCCAAAATTTTTAATTGTTTTTAATAATTTAAAAATAATGAAATTAAAATTGTAGTTTCCCTAAAAAAAACAAAATCCGCAGGTGGCGCTATAATTTAATAATGGCCGCCGTCTAATGATATCTTGTATGAATTCGAGGTGAATGATATTCCAAAATTATAAGATTATATCAGAAGATTTACGATCATGAGCGGTAATATCTAGTAAAACATAATTAGATAAATCTCGATCGAATGGAGAAACATCTTAATAATAATAAAATGAATTTAAATCGTTATTTTATTGATATCTTATCGAGAATAAATCTCGAGTAACGATCATTTTGATTGGTAACTGTGCTCTTGGATAAATTTATTCTATGGATGATCTAAAACCTGGTTTTCCAGTTAGTACAGTATTCCATATTTAAAATAGACGTATAAAAATGTCAACAGTTATTAGTTACGTATTAATAAACTAAATATTTGTAAATATATCCACCTCGAATGATTCTCGTCATAATTAAGGTTGACATTCTTTCTTAGATGGCCACCTGCAATGATTCCCTGTATGGATCTCTATATTACAACTTAATAAAAGCAGGCAGTAGTTAATGAGACCGGTTTCTCTGATCTAATATGATATCGTTATCATCTGCTGACCTTTAGCTACTGTGCAATATAAATTCACTTTTTATAAGCCCACTTTGTCTTTATGTCTTAAGATGATCTGTGTATGTCGTTGCCACCAATTGACACGAGTCCGTCCTCCACTGCAGATAAAAGGTTATAATTAAAACTTCATTAGCATAGATATATACTAATAATTTTTAATACTTAATAGTTTATAGAAATAAAATTAATTAGATCTATGTTTAGAATCATAAAATATGATGTATGTACAGAATTTTTGTTTTTGTAGATTTAATAATAATAATAATAATAATAATTAATTTAAGTATGACTGGGTAAAAAACTCAACTGATTTTTATTAAGTGGACAAATTCAATGAATATTTAATTCGAAAATTTGATTGCAATTGAAAAAAAATGTCGTTTTAAATCGAATCTAGAAGTGATAAACTCGCCTTATAAGTGTATGAAGTTCACGAATCGACAATATAATTTATTCAAGAAAAAAAAAATCTTATCAGTGAAGTTTATCAATTTTTTATTCAAATAAATTAAATGCAAAATACCTGATTAATTTAGACTAAACTTAAACAACCCATATTAATGTTAAAATCAAAATTCGTGTTTGTTTATCATCATCTTTCTGTAGATTTGAAAAGTGAAAGGTGACTAATAGTTATAATAATAATAATAATAATAATATATCGTATCATTTTCATTTTGTTTTCTTTTTATTCACTTTCTTATTTTTTTAGTTATTTTATCAGTATATCGTGTCCATTTTTGGGAAGATATGACATTGGGACAATACCCTCTTTAGTCAGTGAACCAGATAACCTATTTTGGCACAGGAAACTTTCGAAGAACTGTTGGGAACGTTATAAAAATAAATATTTACAAGGTTTTATGAATAATTTCCAACGTTAATGCTATATATATGTTGCTAAACTAGTCATATCTTATCTAATTGTATTCCCAGTGACCTGTTTGAATTTTCTTTTCTGATAAGTGCTATCTTTTCATTGAGCACATCATAATTTTTACAGTAGTAGATAGTGAGGTATACTTTCTGTTTGAAATAATTTATATAGATATCGTAGAGGAGAAAAAAATAAAATAAATGGTTTATAACCTTCTATGTTTTATTTTATATAGTCTACAGTAATATAATGCTAATCGAATCAATATTCTTCTTATATAGCACTTTTTTTCTTTCTTTCTTATCATGCAATAACAATCGTTATGTGCACGAACTTCATTCAATTTATTATTCATTATTTATGAACTGACTGTAAGTTATTATTGCGAGTTATACTTTTGAATGCTAATTCAGAAACAGTCCGAGAAACTTCATTAATGAAAATATACTATTGGAAGAAAGTACATTCGTTATTTTTTTTATTTTTTAAATCACGATATAACCAGTCTTCTTGGGTGGAGCCGTAAATAATCATCAAAGTTGTCAACTCAACCGGATATTATATAAAATGATTTTTCTTTCTTTTATATCAAATAAAAGCTCAAAAATTACTTATTTTTTCTCCTCGACTTGGACTTATAATTATGGATAATTAAATTTACGTATTTATTTAAAAAAAAAAAAAATAGTTTTGCATTAATCGAGTATGGGAATAATTTTGTTTTCCATTTTTTTAATTTGGTACACATACCTTCCTCTCTTAAAAAAAAAAAGTGTGAATATCCAAAAAAGATAGATCGGAAATGCAGAAGATGAATGATCCACAAACGTCAATGAAACTAAACATAGTTTAAATGAGAAATTCAGTAGACTAAGATCATAAATCTTCGTTACAAAATTGCATCTAATGGTTTTCGATTATGTGGAGACACTTTTTAACTCGATGAAGAAAAGTCTCGGGAAAAACTTAATTCGCATTCTAAATACAGTTTTATGCAAATTTTGCCATGCCTATTGATATGCCTACATTGCATTAAAATAATTACTCGTATTCAAAAAAAGAATAAAATTAATTTCTCTTTAGAATGCCGGGAGCTTTATCATATAATGAAATATTTATAAATTTCCTTGAAGCTGTTTCAGAATTTTGATTGCGTCGATTAAAGAGTTTTTGCTGCAAAAATGAAGGATGCCACAAGGTATTCCTCCATTTTTAAAACACGTCTGGAGGAAATCAACTCTAATAGTATGGAAGAAACCGGACGACATTGTATTTGTCGACGTTTTAAAGAGCAATAAGATAAAATACTTCGGGTCATTCATTAAATTTGCATTTTTATGAAGCAAAATATTTATAGCTGTAGTATTTAGAAAGATATTAAAATTTACATTATCGTGGATAAGTACTATTTATATATACATATACCTTGTTATAAATCTTTCAGTAAAAGTTATATTCGTTAATTTGTAAAATATTGATACTTTTACACTTCTTGAATAAATTTATAAAAAGTCAAAAGTATTCAAAATATCGTAAATCTTATACTTTTAGATAATTTTAGAAAAATTGATCTTGTGTAATCAGTTTATTCGTCGTTCTGTTCGCAAATTGTCATTCATATTTTAAGTTATATGTTTAATCATTTCGAAGTCTATCGGATCATATTTTAAGATGGCGGCAGTTAAAATTTTCAAACAAAACACTTCTGGAAGAAATAGTTATCTGTTTCTGAAGGTATTCTGTACTTCCTCTTCTTCTGTGGCATGATTAAAGATAAGAAAATATATATCTTCAAAATGATTATCAATGGAATAATTGTATGTTTAACGTTTTCTATCAGCTGATTCCATAGTTAGGTCAGAAGGAGCTAACTATGGAATCATCTCATAGTTAGTTCATAGGCAATTACTCAGAAGCTTGAATGCTCGCCATTTTTAAAAAAGACGAAGCTGTAGGATGGATTATTCTTATTTCAAAGACGATTTTAATGGTATGATCACTCTCTGAAATCCTATAGTTCATAAGGAAGAAAATTTCGAAGTGCGAATGTCTGCCATTTATAAACGGTTGAGAGGATAAAGATTTAATCGATGAATCATCGAAATTTTTTTTTTATGAATTGATCTTCTTGATGAATGTCATAAAATTCTAATAATTAGTTAATATGGCGGAAGAATATTCGCCATTTTAAGTAGTTGAAGCTGGAGAGATGACGTGACATAGAAGTGTTTAATGGCAGAATACCTATGCGAATTTTATGAGAAATCTACTAATTAGTTCGAAAGTTATTAATGAGAATATACAGAAAAAGGATACATAGTAAGCGTGATGATGTTATAAATTTTAATTTGGAAAATTTATAACATCAATATAAATCTAAAAATCAATATACAACTCACCATCGATTTATACCCGGGTTAGGTTCTGCCCAGTTCTGCCATATTAAGTGGTAATTTCAGGTAAAATTATAGATAAGTTTCTAGAAGTTTCTACTCACTTTTCATTGGCAGAGAGAGACACTTGAGTGTGTTTCCCCTCTGCCAATGAATAGTGAGTGGAAACTTCCAAGATCTTATCTATAAGTTTATCTCGAATTTTCGAAGTTTTTTCTGTTTATTCTCTTTGGTTCTATTTACAGAAGCTTTTAGAAACGCGTAGAAATCCATGTATAACACGTGTTATAAAATCTATAAAGGTACAAATTTCATGATTTTGAAATTACGTAATTTAAGACTTTGTAAATCGAGAGTTACCTGTATTCGAAAATTTTCTCCGATATCTTTGAAAATATTAATCGCCAAATAATGATACGAAACGATTTAATTATATTTTATAAAAATAGACATATTTTGTTTGTCTGTTGTAAATCCTTCCAGAATATTGTATTTACATTTTATGATATTGTTTCCTTATTACATACATAATTTTGAAGTTGTTGCAAGTTTTGTTATAACTTAACAAAACTTGCAAGAACTTCAAAATTATATTCATTCCAAAATTCATTCATTCATTCCAAATTTTTAAAATTTGGAATGAATGAATGAAATTTAGAATGAATAAATGAAGGGAAATTTGGAATGAATATAAATGACAGCAAATTTGGAATAAATGAATGAATAGAAATTTGGAATGAATAAATGTATAGAATTTGGAATGAATACTGTATATTCATTCCAAATTTTAAAAAATTAATACGATTAAAATTATTTTCTCTCATAAATGCCCATAAAGTTATTCACGATAGTAAAAAAGTTATACTCTTTTTTTATGCTGTTATTTCTTTTCATTAGTACAGACCAATGATCTTCAAACTTTGTCAGTTTAAGGAACCCTTATGAGTATAAAATTATTTCGCGGAACCTGGGATCATAAACAATAGAATATTCACAATCTACAAAGAAAAACATTTGAATATTCTTTTATTATATCATAATAAAAGTTAAAAAAGTATCACAAAATAAAATTATTTTCATCATTTTGATGAATATTTTGTGTATGTTTATGAAAACCCTTTAGGACATTTTGTGGAACTCCAGGGTTCCGTGGAACACAGTTTGAATAACACTGGTATAGACTATATTCCATTATTTGGAATGAATGTCTTAAATATTTTATTAAAATAAAAATATTCAAGACTCAAACTGATTTTTATTAAATTCTTGATTAGAATCTAGATCATTATAAAATGGTCTTTTATTTTCTTGTTTTCTGTTTATATTTTAATTTTTAGTCAGAAAATAAAAATATTTTAGATATCTTTTTATAGTATAAGATTTAGTTTCATCAACGTCTTTTAGTATTAAACGATATGCATTATCATATATATATATATATTTATTTCTTCGATAGATTAATTAGTTTTGAATGCATTTATATAATGCATTTATCGTAGTTATAAGCTTAAATGACTTTAAATCAATTATACTGCGTCATAATTACGGTATGAAGTGGTGTTTGCAAACTTATTAATGTTTTATATTTTTATTTGCTATATTCGTTTCAAGCAGGGGTACTTAACCCCTGCTTTAAATTACACGGATGCTTTAATTGTGGAACCCTGATTTAGTACTCCTTCTTTAAATGAATGAAAAAAGAGGTCTTAACCAGAGTTAATCTTTCCACAAGATCTCCCAAGAGGTCTTAACCAGGGTTAATCTTTCTACGAAGACCCCAAGGAGTCGATCTTAATCAGTGTTAAGGCCGGTTCATAGTACGTCGGAACGGAAAAGGAATGCCAAAGTTGTCTTCTGCGCGGTATTTCGCGCATTCCTTTTGACGTAGTTCCGTTCCTTCTATCTCAATCGGAAAAG